>JAHIAM010014943.1:0-36940 GCA_021605205.1 Aegilops longissima | reverse complement strand
CATAAAAGCAAAATGAAAGTTTGGGAAAGTCCTTTATTCCCTCTCATTTAACTTTCAAAAGTTTCAATTCACTCACTTTCATCAATTAATCAAACAATCAATCAAATCTATCTATTTGTTTATAACATTCCAAAATTTAGAATTTTGGGATGTTACAAACTACCACCTTTAAAATGAATCTCGCCCCTAGATTCGGAGAGGCTAGAAAGAAATAGGTTAGGGTTTGGGGTCCTCTCAAAATCCATCGATCGCTCTCCGGGTCTCGGTGCTACCACCCTTAAAAGCATTGTTACGGTTCCATCAAAACTCATATACTCCATCCTTATTATCGACTCGTGTCGGTCTTCTCAAGTTGTAAGGATAATTCCTTCTCTGGCTCTTCCGGTAGTGGCATAACCTTTTCCTCAATTCCTTGTCCTTTCCTCTTGGTAAGGTTATCCCAAATCGGGTCTTCTTATGACGGTCCGCGCCAATTCTAAACAAATATCGGTATCTCATGGTGGTCAACGATTTATGGTTTTCCCGCAGAAAACGGGTCTGGTTGAACTCACCGATAACCTACGGTTGGCAACAACTGCCTTTGTACAAGGGGAAAATGCTTATACCATTCTAAGGTTCAAACAAGGTTTTGATCGTCGCCTCTACTATAGGTAAGTCACCAGATTTACTATCCCATATAGCAAAGCTTAATAATAAGAGTAAGTCGGTATGGTGATCAATCCATCCCGCACCCAAATCATTACGCTGTACATGGTTTAGCTTAATCTCGCATTCTAACACTCGGTCATCCTCACAAGCATTGCAGAATTTCTCTTGTCGATTTAACCAAGTCCGAAAATCCATTGATTCTGCAAGCCAAACAAACATCTATCGCTCCTTAACAACTCTCGGTTTTATGAACTCCTATAGAATCGTAGGTTGATACAAGTCGTAACTTCTTCCGTGGTTTTTCCTTCAACAAGAGTGTGCTTGCTTCTTGGCAGGTCCCGGGCTTGTGGGTTATGGCCCATCTCATCACTTGCAATCCTTGAACACATCCTCGGGCAACTGATCGTTATCCCAACATCCAACTCCCCGCATACTTAAATCCATCCAATTGTACTCGTCTCTTTCCTTATATTTGCACCAAACTAAGACGTGATTACTCGACTCATCATGGAATTTCCATTGATCCATATTTCCAACATCATACCTCCTTTATATCCAATAACACTTCATCTCTTCATCCTCGTGGATGTCCCACATACCGTGATAAAACTTATACTTATGAAATCCATACCCACTGTGGAACCTCATTATCCTTTCCAGGTCAAGCGCCCTACAAGGAAATATTGGCCATCCCTGCATGGCACTTCTTCCATCGGGAAACGTGAAACACATCATGAACTCTTGACAGTCCTTCGGTGACTCCAACTTGTTAGCCTATTCTCCCATACGCCCAAAACTCGGTATGGTCCTACAAATCTCGGGCTAACTTTCCCTTAACTCCAAATCGCTTAACTCCTCGCAGAGGCACACAAAGATATGCTCGCTCCGATTTCATAGACTACCTCCTTGCATTTTTGAGTCCCAGATAACTCTCTCCGCCTGGACTGAGCTATCTTCGCCTATCTCAATCAACTTAACATTCTCTTCGACCTTGATCATATTTGGTCCAAACAACCGACGGTCTCCAACTTCATCCCACATCAACGGTGTCCGCTCCTTCTCCCATACAAAGCTCCAAAAGGGCCATCTTCAAACCGACTCGTAGCTGTTGTTGTATGAGAAACTCCCAGAAGGTAAATTATCATCCCTACTAGATCCATAATCTAGCGATACGTTTCAATATGTCCTCCGCATCGATTGACTCTCTCGGTCTATCCATCTGTATGCGGATGAAAGGCTGTATGAACTCTAGCCTAGTACCCAAAGTCCGTGCGGCTGATTCCAAAACTTTGAGGTAAACTGTTCCTATGATGGTCCTCGAACTCCATGCAGACATACGATCCTTGTCCAATATATCTTGGCCAACTTCAGACTCTTATTTCATCGATAAAGTGAGCCACTTTGGTCAAGCGAGTCAACTACTACCCGATAGAATCATATCCCAATCGGGTTCGGGAAATCCAGAAATGAAATCATGCCAAGCTTATCCCACTTCCATTCGGTATCGGCATAGGATGTAGTAATCCTGCGCTTCGATGCTCGCTTTTACTTTCTCCGCATGCATCACTTACGACTACATACTCCATAATATCCTGCTTCATACCAGTCCACCGTAAACACTCCTTCAAATCCCAATACATCTTGGTGTTTCTGTGCTAATCAAGTATGGTGAGTCATGAGCCTCCCAAGTATTAACTTCCGATCTTTGCATTATTGGGTATATGTACACCGTCCTCAAACCATAAGGTGTCGTGCTCATCCTACGAAAACCTTTGGCCTTTCCTTTGCTCATCCTCTGCTTTTACCTCAACAATATCTTTGTCATCCTTCCGAGCTTCACGGATCTTTCTCAACAATGTAGACCGAACTTCCATTGCTACAACAAAACCCTTGGGAACAATCTCCAACCAAAGTTCCCTGAAAATCCTCGGCTAACTCCTTTGATAATCCTCCCATTATGAGGGTATTCGCCCTTATTTTATTTATGGTTATATCTTATTTCTCCACAAGGCTTGCACGCACAAGGTTTCTTCATATCCTTTCCATGAGGCTTTAACTTCGGGTCACAAACCGAGACTTTAGCAAAGTCAACTTAAATTCTTCCCAAGTGGTTACTCTTGCAATCCATTGATGGTTTGGTACATCCTCCACCAAATAGCAGCACCTCTTTCAAAGCAATCAAGAGCATGCCGGGTCATATCCTTTCCGTCTGTAGGGTTATTCTTCATATGATCCTCCATGTTCAATCCATCGGTCTGTCTCCAATTGACTCATTGGTCCGAAATTACAAGCTCATCTCCATCCATCCTCTAATGGGTCCATGGGTTTGGGGTGGATAAGCAGATCGAGAGGATGCACACAAAGACAAACAATGGTTTTGAAAAGACAGATTTTATTGTGGCTGCCTGAAAACATCAAACAAATTACAGCTCACAATCGTCAGATCTAACGAGGTATGTAACAGGGTTTTTTCTAACGGTCAATGTCACTCTCTACTTGAACATGGTGCTTTATGCTTCATATTATTATCCAATGATGTGTGCCATCCTATGATGTGAGTAGATTTTCATTGTCCTATCGGTGATTGGTGAATTTCTATGATTGGTTTAATTTTCTTGTGGTTATGTTGCTGTCCTATTGTGCCTCCTCGTCGCACAAGCGTGAGAGATTCCCGCTGTAGGGTGTTGCAATACGCTCATGATTCTTTTATGCTTGTTTGCTTGAGTGATGTACATAAACCCTAGTAGGGGATTGTTGTGTATGGGATAAAGGGGACTTGATGCTTTAATTCTATGGTTGGGTTTACCTTAATGAACCTTTTAGTAGTTGGGGACGCCTAG
This sequence comes from Aegilops longissima, assembly GCA_021605205.1. Lineage (NCBI taxonomy): Eukaryota > Viridiplantae > Streptophyta > Magnoliopsida > Poales > Poaceae > Aegilops > Aegilops longissima. Next base: position 33,452 of record JAHIAM010014943.1, on the reverse strand, counting down.
AGTTCCAATCATAAGTGCATATGATCCAAGAAGAGAAAGTATGTTAGCTTATGCCTCTCCCACATAAAACTTGCTATCGGTCTAGTAGCGTAGTCAATTGCTTAGGGACACTTTCATAACTCCTACCACCACTTTTCCACACTCGCTTATTTACTTCATTGCATCTTTATCTAAATAGCCCCTAGTTTTTATTTACGCACTTTTTATTATCTTGCAAACCTATCCTATCACACCTACCAAGTACTTCTAGTTTCATACTTGTTCTAGGTAAAGTGAACGTCAAGGCAGAGAGTCGTATCAAGGGCCGATAGGACTTGAGAGAGTATTTGTTCTACCTTTAGCTCCTCGTTGTTTGACACTCTTACTTATTGACAGAGGCTACAACTATCCCAGATACTTGCGGGTTATCACAGCTCCCTTGGCGATCAGCCCAGAATCCGCCATTGCCCGTGTCCTCCTCCCGAATTGAAGATCGGATCCAATCGCCCGATCCAGCCCGTGGCAGCTCAAGACGTGATGAAGACCATGATGCTGCTTTTTTCTTCGCCCCTTTGGCCTTTTTTGCATGAATGCTTAGCGCCACGCCTTGTCCTTCACCATGGCGGAGGAGCGGCGGGCGAATGTAAGAGCTGGCCGCGGGAAGTGGAGGAAGAAGGAGGACGAGCGACATAGTGCGACGCCGCCCTGCCGCTTTATAAAGGGTCGCTCGAGGATCGACGATGGGACCAGTAATCCTGTCATCCCGCACAGTCGCGGCAACGACGCGGGCGTAAAAGGTAAATCGAGGCATCGCTGTTTATCCGTTCGCCCGCTTCGCACTTCGCCCACGCTCGAAATTTGTATCCCGCGAATCCGGATACGAGCAGCCAATCGCACCCAAGATCCTGCACTCTAATATAGCACTCGCAATGACACCACAAGTTCAATGACGACTCTCCGAATGGATCAAGGCGATCGGATCGACGCTGAAGTACCAACGCGAAGTTTTCCATCTTGCGTAAACGCCGAAAGGTGCAAGACCTGCAAGTTCAACTCCAACCTACTTTCCACTGGACCTTAATCCATTCGGCTACCGATGAGGATACAGACCTAGGATAGGGTCATAGGCCTGACCTACGCCCTACCCAAGGTTACTACCCAAGAAGACAAGAAGTTCAAGAGGCAGCATGAGACCCTCGGCGGAGATGTCGAGTGCAATCCACTGACATCATGTCACTCGGGAATCTTCTTACCTACGCCACCGACCATCCAGAGAATCACTCGACCTCCAAGACTAGGAGTCACCAGCATTACAACGGGTAGGCATTCACTCCGTAGTCTTTAAGGTCATTAAAGATTTAAGGTCGGCGTTACCAAGAACGCCCACTTTATGTACATTAAGTCCCTTGTAATGGAGGGCTAAAACCTATAACTCTATATAAGCCACCTCATCCTCTCGCACAAGGGTTCGCACTTCAGAACATCACATATAATCCAATCGACCGCCTCCCGCACCGAGACGAGGGATGTTACTTCCTCCGAAGGGCCTCAACTCAGAAACTCGTGTGTACATCTTCACCATAGCTGAGATCTTGCCTCCATACCTACCCCCTTTCTATTGTCAGCCTTAGAACCACGATGGTGAGGGAAGAGAGGATGACGGCCCGGATCGAGTGGAGGAGGAGATGATAGCTGGCAATGTTGGAGCCTTCAATATTGCAATGTCCGGTGAGGTTTATATATTAATTGCCTCTACCGACTAGATGCATTAGTTGATTTGTATGTACATATATTAACACTTCTTCTTCTTTTACCCTCCGATCGAGCCAACCTTCTATAAGGAGATGAACTCAAGAAAAGGTTGGGCGAGAATGAAAGGTTCACAATCGAAGAAGTCTTGTAGATGGCAAACCGACTTTTCCCAAGCGGACCTCGCAGACCGATGATACATCGCAGGAGTTGTTGTTAGGACAACATCCCGTTAGCATCCAAGAATGGAATAAGCCAAAGGCGGACGATGACGCTTATGACGATAATAGATCCAAAGATGAGCTTTGAATACGCCATGAAAAATTTCAGCCTACCGCTAGAGGTGGATCCAAATAACCTGTTATGGAGCGAAAAGTCAAGGTGTGGGCTCTTAAGAAGATGGCCAAACAATTCAAGAATTGGAAGAAAAGATTGAATGAAAAGTTTGTCCTAAAAGAGAAGACTCCACCATTCACCGTTATGAGAAGATAAAACATCATCGCCCGCATTTGTGGCATACAAGACATCAAAGAAAGGTAAGAAAAGGTCATAGATAAATAAGCAAATGCTGCAAATAATGAATATCACCATGTTAATGGGTCAGTGGCAACAAGGTTGCGGCCTACGTGGGACAACGCTGAGAACGACCTGCTTGATAAAGGGATCCATCTAGCGACATTGAATTGGATCGAACGGGCAAGGACTTGGTTCTTTGGGCATGGGGAAACTTTGCACCGTAAACATGGAAGTGTGATTATACTAAAGCTCAACTTGCAACACCCACCAAAAAACATTCAAGATGCAATCAAGGCCATGCAGAAGAGAAGTTCCATCCGGATTGAGAGAAGTACGATCTTCATGCGCTCCGAATCCTCGAACACCCGGACGAATTGTAACACCCCCAAAAGAATTTAACCAGGTTTTAGTTATTAAAATTTTGCCAAGAGTTTAAAATTTTTGCCCGCAAGAATATCTCTCTGATTTTGAAAAACTTTTTTTTTAATATTAAGGAGTTTTTCCCAAGTGGGCCTTTCCAAAACATATTGGACTTATATGCCCTCCCTTTAAAAACATCTCTCAATCAGTAGATTTATTTATTAAATTATTTCACCCTCGCTTTATTCATTAAAATGACTTGTTCTAAGTTTTGGAGCTCCTTTTTGTACTACAACCAGTTGATAAACTTAACTAAAAATCCAACCAAAATTTGGAGATGTCATGTGATGTCTCTAAATCACTTTTGTGCAATAATATATTTCATTCATTGCATATTTTGAGTGCTACACATGTTTTTCTTCTCCGTCCAAAGGGACAATTTTACACTACAACCCTTAAATATTCCTTTCTAGCTTCCACCAAAATTTTGGGATGTTAGTAGCATATGATTCCACTTTATGCAAAAATCCAGGATGTTATTTGAAATTTTGAGTGAATCAACCTCATCTCCATTCTGGTCCAATATGATGATTTGTACAGAACCATAGTCTTGCTTGCTCTTTGGCCCTAGATTCTTTCTCCTACTTGTAGTCCTCCATGCTAAACCCCTAAGTCCAGAGCATGCACTCATTTGATCATTTTTGGTTCATGTAATAATGCCATTCACCTCCTGTCCAGATTTGAAGTTCGCAAAACTTGCACTAGCAAGTTTGTGCTTTCACAAACTAACCTCACCACCCTCTTGTGCATCCATGGAGACACCGATCTGAAGGATTGGCCACCCAAGAAATGCCTAGGTGCCTGTGGCATTTTGTCAAACACCGGAGTGCATGATCAGATTTGACATGAGTTGTTGTTGGCATTGTGAACTTGGCCACCGACCAAACCACCTTGTCCCTTGAGCTTCCTCTATCACTAACCTAGTTCCTGCTTGCCAACCTCACCGAGACCTGTAGCATGCCACGGCATTTTATTGAACACCTTTCGGCGGGCGCGCCAGAGCTGCCAGATTGCACGAGCCGCTACCGAGCCACACGTCGCATCCCCTGATTTTTGGCCCGCTCAGTGCCACGCCACGCACTTCTTCATCAAGCCGCCTGCAGCTTACAAAGACCGCCGACAGAGTTTTGGCGCACATCGGCGTTGCATACCGCCACCCGGCACCAAAGCCACCCTGCTCGCCACCGCGTGAGCAGCCGCGCTTATCCTCGTCGTCGGCTAGCTCCGTCACGCCACGATACTGACGCCACAGGAGGCGGTTCGCCGTCGTTCTTATCGCCGCCGCCGGAACCGACCTCCACCGCCTATATAAGGGCCCCGAGCTCAATCGAGTCCTCGAGCAACCTCAAATGATCTTCCTAGTGCTACCTTGGCCAAGACTCGAGGAGGGAAGGCCATCTTCCCGAGTCCGCCGGTTCGCCGCCAAGTCCCGGCCGATCTCCGCCACCTGCCTCCCCTCTCCACTCTCCACCAAGAGCTCTTCCGCGAGTGCAACCCCACGCCAATTTTGGTCGAGACCAACACCGCCTAAACTCACTTTGTCCCCGAGCCTCTCCGCCAAGGAGCCCACTGCACCTCCACCCCGGCGACCTTACGACCACCGGGAGGACCGCCTAGGAGTGGCGGATCCATCTCAGACTCGGATGCTCTGGAAGAATCGGCTGTCACGGCACGATCGCCGACGCCACGCCTGAGAAGGAGGAGTGGGACTGTCAACCTGACCAAGGGCCTCGACCCACCGCGAGACCCAGCCCGCCTCCACGTGTTTAAGTGGAAGGTGAAACCCCGAGCGCCTCGCTTCAAGACGATTCGCCGTAAACGCTTTTCTGCTTTGTTTTAAATAATGTGATTTTGACCAAACTTTGACCTGTTGTATCTTTTAAATACAACTCCAATTAAATTGATTCTTTTTCCTACCTATTTCAAATATTGTCTAGTTTATTTTAAGATTTATTTGAAAATTTCAAAACAACTTTTGTGTTGTTTTTATTTTGTGTGTTAATTTTATATTTTCATAAATAGGATTTTTGAAGAGAGGAGAATTATTTCAAGAGTTTGAATGCACCCGCCTTCCCCTGTGACTGGCAGGCATTCTCAACTCCGCATAATACTTTTGTGTGTTCGTTGACACGCTTATAACATCACCTCATTTCGAGGACTGTTATTTCATGTCATATGATCATGTGCATGGATGCATATTAGTGATTTCCATGCTGTTGGGAATGAACACACTTGTGATGATAATCATCCTCTTGTGCCTTGCATGCATGCCGAAGAAGTCCGGGAAAACCTCCGCTTTGTAGGCATGAGTTTGTCGCCGTCTCCGCCGAACGGTTATGTCCGTATGGCATAGTAAGGTATAGTGAGCGGATTCTATTGGTTGAATTATTTTCATTATACATGTCATGCAGAAATTTATAAACCTCTGAGTCAACCCTAGATCGAGTCTTGTTCCAAGAACTCCCCATACTTGTTTCAGATTACCACCACAACAAGTAGAGGCCCAGTTAGTTGTCAACCTCTTTCTAGCACACACCGCATGAGAGGCCAGGTGGAAGATACCGTTGTAGCTGGTAGGCAGGCCACCTGGTCCCGGGCATGGGTGTTTCCGGTTGAGACCGAGAGGGAGGCCACCCTTAGAGCACGCAATATAAATTTGATCTCATGCTACGCGAGGTTGTAGCCTCCCACTTAGAGTTTGCTTGACAGTGTCGGGTGATTCCTGCACACGGTGAGAGTGGTGTGTGCAAGTTAGGTGTGTTTTCAACAAAAGACCAGACGGAATTAGTCCCGATGGACTAAAGGAACTGCTACTGTGGGTAAAGAGTACACCTTCGCAGAGATTAAACCTATTCAATAGCCGGTCCATGGTTAAGGATTACACCGATGGGTCAAGTGTCGGTCTTAGTGTCGGTCTTCGAGGTGAAATGTTAAATCAGAATCGATATTACCACTTGTGACATGTGATAATGATGATTATTATTTTGTTGTGACTCCCTGATATTATTATATTATCGAATATCCCCGGACGGTTCTACCTCCGGATATTCACTATGATTGTTTTTCTTTAAAGCCCTTTATGTGGTGTCGCCGATGCCCGATCGTGGCATTTCTTTTAAAGCCCTTTATGTGGTGTCGCCGACGCTCACCGTGGCATTTTTTTAAAGCCCTTTATGTGGTGTCAGACGATCGACCGTGGCATTTCTTTTTAAAGCCTTTATGTGGTGTCAGACGCCTCGATCGTGGCATTTTTTTAAAGCCTTTATGTGGTGTCGCCAGACGCTCGATCGTGGCATTTTTTTAAAGCCTTTATGTGGTGTCGCCGACGCCTGATCGTGGAATTCTTTTAAAGCCTTTATGTGGTGTCGCCAAACGCCTCGATCGTGGCATTTCTTTAAAGCCCTTTATGTGGTGTCAGACGCCTCACCGTGGCATTTCTTTTATAAGCCCTTTATGTGGCGCTTTTAGACGCCGCCGTGCCTTTTATTATTATGTTATTGCATTTTCATAAATAACCTGCTTACATGCATCGAGATTCATTTACCTTTTGTGACCGACGCCATGAGCATAAATATTTTAACATCGTTATATTATTCTGTTCATAATGTTTGCAGTACATTCAAAGTACTCACCGCTTGTCCCTATTGTCTTGGCCAGATTTCGCGCGAAAGGAGCACCGTGTTGACAGCCCCGAACTAAGCAACGGTGATAGCAGCCTCAAGATAGGAGTTAACCTGGTCACTGCCCGTGGGAAATGGAGTCCCATAGACACCGATGATTTACAACCCGCTCCGCCATCAACCGCTAGAAACCATTTGTTGTACCTGCACTGTAATGGTCTTGTACCACATATTTTGTGTTTTGCTTGGAGTTTCTCAGATTGTTGGTGCCTCATCACCAACAGAATCCTGGGCTGATGAGCACAAGGGCCATTTTCTGGGAATTAATACCCGAGAATGGGTCCCCACACTAATACAAGGCACATCAGTCTGCTCCATGGAAGGTTTTTCACAATAGTGCCACTTATAGAAGCCGAAAGAGAAAGAAGAAAGAGGAAGAAGCCGAGATGAAAACCCTTTGTCCTCCGGCCCTCTAGGGGCAATTCCCGAGAAAAGTGCTAATAGCCCTTGTTTTGGTCATGTCCACGTGCCTTCCATTCGCCTTTATTCGCCTTTCTTTCGCAATCTATGCATAATTCTACTTCTTGAACCACATAATCCGCTTGAAAATGGATAACTAGCTCCATTATGCATCAAGTACTAAGGATGGGCCCAAAGCACACTTTTGAAAGGCATCGGTCATCTTAAAACCCCAAAAGTAGGAAGTCTAGCGTGTTTCTTTAGTGCTGCTTCTTCAATCGATTCTTTCACCTAACGAGGCGATTAAAGTGAAAGAAGTTCCGTGTCGAGTCCCGAGAAGGTGATAGTTAATTTTGATCATGAAATTGGCACCGTAATTTGGAATTGATTCTCGACCCCACCTGCTCAGACGATCCCATTACGGATTTTCCGGAGGGGATACGCTTGACCTAACGCAGAAACGGGAATTCGAAATATTCTGAATTTCTTGAAGACCAAAAGTAGAACGAACCTTCAAAATGAGCTTAATCGCACTATTGCCGATGCAGGGTTTTGCTTATTTCTTCGGTTCGAGGAGACACCCTGAAAGGCAATGGACCAGATTGAAGAAGGTTCTAAATGATGCTCTAGCCAAGTGTAAGAACTACAACGAGATGATAACAGAGCATTCATAATTCAAGTTCTTCACTAGTTCTTGTTACTATCAAGAACCAAATGTCAAAACCTCTCATAGGCTTGGCTATTGTGCCATGGCCATCATTGCACTACTAGAAAAAGGGCTATAGATGATATGGCCATTAATGGTGCATCGGAGTGTGGTGTGCCACTACTATATAGCAAGCATTAATTCATGTGTCGGTTAGTATTTAAGATTTTTAATTTACAGGCACACCGCGGTGTCTCGTGCCGCCATTACCTGGTCCGCCATTAGTATTTTTGGGAATATTGTGTGGGTTTAGGATACAGGTCTCGGGTGCGCCATTAGTGTCTATCACACTAATGGCGCACTGCACACACGTGTGCCACTAGTAACAAATTTTACGCACTGCATACACGGTGTGCCACTAGTAACAATTTTTTTATTATTTTCCCAAAATACTAATGGCGGACTGCATGGCGCACTGCCACACAAAGGCGCCACTACTATAATTTTTTTTAAATTATTAATGGCGCACCACCACCTGTGCGCCATTAGTAACTGGCTTACTAATGGCGCATGTGTAGGTGGTGCACCATTAGTAACCCGGGACCTGCTAGATATTTTGGATGCCACACCTACACACTCACTTTCCCCACTTCATTCTTCCACCTCCTCCTCCAAGCTTGTCTGCCTCCTCCTCCTCACCTCATTTGCACAATAGATTCATCCAAATTAAGTGGTTAAATTCCTTTTTTGATAGGTAAGTAAGGGAAAGCTATCTTTATCGTGATTTCAACAACGCACATGCACTTTTATGGCATAGCTAGATCTATGTATGTTTGTGGTGTTGCATATGTTTGTGGTGTTGCATATATGTTTGTGTTTGCAGTGTACCGTATTTGAAATGCGATAGTTGCCAATATTTTGATGGAATGTTGATTCATTTCCGCAACAGAATTTTGGCACTATGCATTCTTTTAGGTCCTATTTTAGGCAAAGTCATGCCAAATTTTTTCTTGGTTGTAAAATATCGCTTTGTTTCACCCAGAAAGCATTATGGTCCACATGATGACCGAAGGCATCGCTAATAGGTTTTTGAGCTCCGCAAGGCCGGATGCTTCAAAAGAACGAGACCGAGATAAGATGTCCGTGGTCAAGATGCAAGCTGGGAGCCTTATGGACCCGGATTCAGATAAAAAGGGACCACCGTTTTTGCGTGGTTTCATGGATGGCTATCGTGGCAAGGTGATGAAGATAATATGAAGTCGCCCATGGGGCCGGGCAAGAATTGAGGAATGGGAGCAAGACAACCATAGGGCGGCAGAAGACGAAGAATCCGGTGACATGATCACGGGTAGATGTAAAGACACACCATCATGTAGAAGATGCCGACATGATGATGAGGAAGATGTCAAGGCATTTAAGGGCATGATCATGAAGATGAAGATGCCGGAGCGCACGACGATGGACCATCGGCGTGGGTGCAGGACCTCATATTCAAGAGCTTCTTCTCGCTGCACGGATAACACAAGAGCTGCCGCCCGAGAGAAAGCTAAGCTGGATCAACGGAGATAGACGCGTTACTCCATTGTATTAAGGATGCAGGCCCGAGGATACCCGGCCAAAAGTAACGCCATGGCTCGAGATGAAGGTAAAACACAAATGACCGACGATGCTTCGACGAGAATATGTCATTCGCACTAACGCCTTCCCAAGGGGAACAAGTGCCCACCAGTTTGAGGAGGCGAAGAAAATCGTAGGTGTCCTCCGAATTTACCGCGACGTGAAATACCATGTGTGCATGAACAATTGCATCATTTATCGGAACGAGCACGCGGAGTCTACCATATGTCCGTGTGCGCCACTCGATACAAGAAGAGGAAGAAAGCTCGAAAAGTGGTGTGGTACTTCCGATCACCTCGCTCGCAATGGTATTTCGTGGACCCTAAGGTAGCAAAGCTCGCTGGCACGCCGGATAGGGAGGAGAATAAGAGAAGATGACGCAAATTATCCGGAGATAAATAAAAAGACAAGATGCTGAGTCACCCTAAGGATGGGAGCCTGGCAATGCTGAACTTTGAACACCCAGAATTTGGGAATGATCCAAGGAACATCGTCGGGCGAGCACCGATGGAGTCAATCCGCTTGGCAGCCAGAGAAGCACACATAGCACCTGGCCTATGTTTGTGTGGATGTACAACCTTCCCCTCGGTTGTGCATGAAGAGGAAGTACATTCACATGAGTTTGCTAATTGAAGGGCCAAACAACCAGGAACTACATCAATCAGACCGGGCTGCTGAAAGAGGAGCTAGACATTGTGGAAAACGCCATCCAATACGTGGACGCCGCAGAGAAAGAATATTTCCTATGAGAGCCGCACCGCCTCATGATGGTGCATGACTATCTTGGTTATGGATATGTCGCGGGCAGGTCCACGGATTTTCCGGATGCGCCAGTGCACGGATGACACAACGTATCGCCAGATAGAGATCTCGGTCTTCAAAACCGTGTTCATGGGACATCAAGGTGGCTTGCATTGACCACTGTGGAGGAAACGCAGGATCTGTTCGATGGTGAAACCGAACTCAAAGACGCCCGCCACGAGGACCAGCGAGGAAATAGACGAGCTATTGAAAAATTGGAAAGATTGCCCACCGCCGAAAGGCGCCAGAGCCGAAAGAAGCAAAGGCGCCAGAGCTGGAAGGTATGGAAAACAAGGTCTGTTTTCGACTTGCCATACTGGAAGATCCACCGTGCCTCACAGCCTTGATGTCATGCATATCACGAAGAACGTGCGAGAGTCTGCTTGGTACCGCTCAACATGCCAGAGGACCAAAGATGGGCCGAAAGCAAGGGCAGACTTGAAATCAATGGGCATCGTGGAGGAGCTTCATGCTAATGATGATGATGATGAGGCGAAGCAAGACACGAAAGTCGCCGCAAGGCAAAAGGCCAAGAAGACCGGAAATGACTTCCTCCCGCTTGCTTCACTCTAAGTCGAGGAGATCGATCAGTTTTTCACCTGCCTCGTAGGAGTAAAACTTCCTTACTTACGCGGGAAGATAAGCAGATACCTAGACTCAGCCGGCAGAAGTTCAAAGGATGAAGTCTCCCGACCGTCACGCGTCGATGACGCAGATATTCTAATTGCAACTGTGGGATCATGTACGCCGCACGTCCGCGGAAACGCTTTTGGCGCAACTTTTTCGACGCTATCTCTCAAAAGTCGGTTACGGAGGCAACTCGTAGGCTACCGATCGTGGTGATACTATGCGATCTTGAGATGTACTTCCTCCCGCATTCTTCAACGTTATGGTGCATCTGTTGGTCCATATCATGGAGGATATCATCCAACTCGGCCGATGTTCCCGCACAAAGATGATGCGCTCAAAGGATGAATGGTGTCATCAAAGGATATGTTCGCAACATGTCACGCCCAGAGGGAAGCATAGCTGGGGCTTTCTCAATCAAGAGTGCATCTCCTACTTCACGAATTATCTAGGCATCAAGAACCCCGCTGGTCTCGTCACAGCACCTCGGCAGGCTCGTGGATGGGGTCACCGAGGGTCGCCAAATGCATGTCGATTTCGAGGGTCGCATCATGACTTTGAAAGAGCAAACCTAGTCGTGCTACAACACATAGACGTGGTCCATCCTTGTGGTAGAGCACAAAACCTTTATTGAGAAGACGACAATGATCGAGGCCAACAGAGGACGGACGGAGATATAATCAAAGAGGACAACTCATGTTTCACGCGCTGGTTCAAGCAGTAAGCTTCGCTGCATCTTTACATGAGGATTCTTCGCGAAGAACAACGATATTCGCTTTGTCACAGGCGCCGAGCACAACCTGATGATGTATGAGGCGACGATATCAACGGCTACACATTCTACACCGAGGGAAGGACATGAAGAGAGATGGATATCAGAACTTCGGGTAACGATGGAATCCTACACCGTAACGACAAGGACAGATACTACGGAAGGATCGGGAGATCGGGAGCTGAGCTACTGAAGAGAAGGTCCCGATGTTCCGCTCAGATAAGAGTGTCATAAAAGAAGACTGGTATTTCACCACGATGGTTATACCAAACCAATCCAAGATCATGGGCGAAACTTCACCGCTAAAAATGAGCCATGGGTACTAGCTTCCAAGTGCACCAATGCTTCTTCATTACCGACCACAAAGCCCAGTCGTGTTGTCGGAGGAGAGGCAAAAGGAAGATCATCGAATGGATGGAGTCACCAATGAGCAAGACTTCGACAAGCACGGCGACCGAAGATGGAACATGACGACGACGATGAAGTACCAGCATACACCACAAGAAGAAGGGACCACCCTACCTAAAGGACATCCTTTCAAGAGAAGAACTCCATTTACTTAAAAATAAGGGCAAGAAGATTGTGAACAGATAGCTAGCTAAGATCGATTGTATTTAATTGTAGCCTTCATTTCCTGATTGTATTTCATGGGCACTTTTTGAACTCATGAATATTTTTAAATTTCATGGGCACTTTTGAATTCATGAGTATTTTTTCAAATTTGATGATATTTTTCATATTCAGTATGAAAATATTGAATATTCATGAGGACACCCGATCTCGATCCCCATCCATCTCGATCTCGATCCCTTCCATCTTGATCGCTATCCTCCATCTCGATCTCGATCCCTCCCCCACACCTCCCCGCCTCCTGCCGCTGATGACCCACCGCACCTCCCACACTCCACCACACACCTCAGACCTCCTGCCCGCTTCCACCGCCGAGCACCCTCAAGACCTCCACCCACCACCGCCGACGACCACCGCACCTCCCACTCCACGCTGTCCGACCCCACGCACCTCCCGGCCCGCCCACCGTCACGATGATATTTTTTCATATTCATAAATATTTTCAAATAAAAATTTGATGATATTTTTAAAAATTATTACTGTTTTTATAAAAAATTATTACTGCTTCATATTCATATTCATTTTCTAAAAGTTATTAGATGCAACAAAAAATAATAATAATAATAATAATATACTAATGGGGCACTGGTGGTGCACCATTGCTATCCAAAAATAGATTTCTAATGGCGCACCGGGGTGCACCATTGCTATAAAAACATACTAATGGCGCACCGCTAGGGTGCGCCATTAGTAATCTTCCCCAGCTAATTCGCCCACCCTTCGCCCCTCCCTCTCGCCAGATCCACTTCGCTGCCCGACCCACGACGCCACCGCTTCACGGCGCTGCCGCCCCTCGCTTCACCACTACAGCCTCGCCGCCACCGACAAAGAAGCATGCGTTCCCAACCATCCCGCCGCCGACCGCAACTATCCCATCGCCGATCACCGCACGGGTGCAGATTTGACGACCGCCACGAACACGCTGGGTCACGGCTCCTCATCGCATCAACCGAGGCGCCCAGAGGACCGCCACTGTCTTCTCTCCGACCACGAGGACCTGGACGAGCTCGGACTCCGACTCGACCCCTTCGCCGACCCCAACCCCGACCTCCGGCCGATCGTACGCGCCTGTGCACTCTCCTCCTTCCTCCTTCCTCCCTCTCCACCCTTCCGCTCATTGCCCCGCCTCCTCCGGCCCCTCGCTTCACCCGCCGCCCCCACGCTGTTTCCCGTTGTTCAAGACGGCGCTTTGTTCCTAACATCCGACCGTGACCAAAGTCATCGTCTCGCCTCGCCCCGGCGGGCGCTGCTCATTATTCAAGAAGTTAGCTGTCTCTGCTGTTTTCTTTCGCTGCGCCAAGATTGGGTAAAAATTTGTGCCAAATTGATGCGTTGAGTTCTCTCTCCAATCAGATTTCAACATTGTATAGAAAGGTGAAACTGAACTGACACAAGTTGTGTCAATGTTCTTATGTCGAGAACTAGAATAATTTTACTGGAAAAATTATGTTCGCCAAATTTTTCTGGCCCGGGTTTCATATGAAGTGCTGAACTTATTCATTCCAAGAAATGAATTAGATAGGTCCTCGATTTCAGCTTAACTCATTAATCGAAGTGTCATATTTCAAGTGTTAACTGAATTTGCTACAGTGTCACCTTCTTAGACCTGAATGTTCTCATCTTATACACTATCATAACTTCATTTGTGCTCAAGTTTTGTCAAAAGAATGATCTGAATTTGTATGCACAATGAATGTTCTGAATTTTTGACATCGCCACAACTGAATGTTCTAAATTTTGACACTGCTAAATGAATGGTCTGAATTTTTAACACCGCCTTTAACTGAAATGTACGCTAGATGTTCTCAATTTTGACATGGCTATAATGAAGTGTAAACTGAATGTTCTAATTTTTTACAATGTTTTAGCCGAAAGTATGAACTTAAAGCATTCCTAATAGTTGTGACCTAATTATTTTGGCTTTGCTTATGCCAATGTACTACTAGCTAGGACTACCTTGTGGTTATTTATATGTGTGTGCAACCGGACGCAAATCATCGTGTAGAGGTAGTGTGTTTTATTTAACATTTGGTGGGGGTACTTTATGTGCTATCAGCAGGTGTTCTCCATATGAAATGCCACAAACCACTACTGTTGTTTTTCAAATGCTTCAGTTCTGCTCGTGTTGTTTTGTGCGGTGTTCTCTGCCTATGATTACATTCCTGGTTGTTGCAAACTGTGTCCATGAGAAGTGATCACATTTAGGAAGGCACAACATGGCCCAATCTGGTGAACAAAACCAAACTTGGATCAGCGATGCTTGCAAGTTGAGGCTACAACATGCAAGTACACTTAAAAGTAAGCCAAAGAGAACATATAGTAGAACTGATCTCAGATAGTCTGCAGATGTTGTAGAAAGAACTAGATGCGTGAGCAATTGACCTTGTCTCATGCTTTTTATTTTGCTGAAAATTTCACACAAGAAATAAATAAATGAAGAGCAGCAAGTTTTACTATTTTCCCACAATCTCAAGTTTCATACATGTCCTGCTTCCTGCATTCTAGTTTGTGGCAGCCAAACGCTACTACCGCTTGCATTTCAAGTTTTCACTAATGCTATGATGTTGTTATAACTGGTTTCATTAATGCTACGCCTACTGTATGTGTAATTTCCCACCTATGAAAACATATGCTCTTGCATTTATATTCCTGGTACTCATTATTTTTGCCTAACAGAAGGTCTGCCTCGCCTCGCCCACTAGCTGCTTGGGAGAGACCCATCGGCGGTAATTATGTTATCCCGCTTAAATCAATTTCTTCAAATGTTTTAGTGTTTTGTAATATTGGTGAGCATTGTGCTACGTTATGAGTACCCTCTCATCAATTTGGGTGAGCATTGTGCTACTTCTTGTCTCAGATTTGTGATGCTTCGCTATACTACTTGTCAATCAGAAGATAACTTATGTGTGGACGAGCCTAGCACAAATACTTGATAGTTCCTCTTCTAAAGATATGAGTTAACTTTCTGAACCTATGCACACAAAACCAAGTATTTCTTCGATTTCTTTGCACTAGTTAACTTACTAAACAAATGCTTATGGCATCAAGTATTAGCTAGAGTTCTTTGCTTAAGCTCGTTGTCCATACAAGAATCAGCCATTTGGTTCAGTTTCTACCAAAGAAGAACACATCAAGTGGGTAAATAGATGTCATTGTTGGACTATATGTTCGGACTATATGTTCATTGGTACTATATGTTCGTAATGAGTTAGCTTGCTGTAATTTATCGAAATTCATAATGTGCTGGACTATATGTTCATTGGTACTACTTGTGATGCTGTCGCTGTACTACTTGGGAATTTTGTCAACTTGTGATGTCATTGCTGCACTCGAGAGGCCCTTGAGTTTGCCGGAATGTCGATTAACTCCGCTCAAAGAATTGGTACTTCATATGTCCTATTGTCGCAGAGGTCATGCTGAAAATTTCCGTGAATTTTAGCATGACTTTGCTAAAAATAGGACATATGGGGTAATCGCGAATAATGCATGGGTCGGGTATCTTAGTACTTAATTAAGTAGGATCAATCGCCCCTTTATTCTTGTGCATTAAACCATAGGTGGCAATAGAGCCAAGTGATTAGGCCCAACTTAGAATTCTCCTTCCCTTTTCTTGAAAGGGTATATTATTAGAAGATACCCATATATATCACCAACCTAGGGTGCCTCATCGATAAACCCTAAATGATGAAAACTTAACTTAGCATTTAGAGTGCCTCAAAGATCGACAAACCCTAAATGATAAAACCTTGGCTTTTAGGGTGCCTCGGTCGATAAGAACCTAAATGATGAAAGCTTAGGCTTTTAGGGTGCCCGGGCGCCACAACCCTAAATGATAAAAGCTTAGCTTTTAGGATGCCTCTGTTTATGCACCCTAAATGATGAGACCGTGATCTTGTTCCTTGACAATAACCAACTTTTGACCAATTTTTTTCCTATTTAGAGTGAAACATGGCCCACAACGATGAGGCCGCATGGTTCGGCGGCAAGCAATTCGAGCTGCCCTGTGAGATGGAGGAAGAACCTCACATTGGGAAATATGCCCTAGAGGCAATAATAAAGTTATTATTTATTTCCTTATTTCATGATAAATGTTTATTATTCATGCTAGAATTGTATTAACGGAAACATAATACATGTGTGAATACATAGACAAACAGAGTGTCACTAGTATGCCTCTATTAGACAACTCCACTGTCACTCTCTACTTGAACATGGTGCTTTATGCTTCATATTATTATCCAATGATGTGTGCCATCCTATGATGTGAGTAGATTTTCATTGTCCTATCGGTGATTGGTGAATTTCTATGATTGGTTTAATTTTCTTGTGGTTATGTTGCTGTCCTATTGTGCCTCCTCGTCGCACAAGCGTGAGAGATTCCCGCTGTAGGGTGTTGCAATACGCTCATGATTCTTTTATGCTTGTTTGCTTGAGTGATGTACATAAACCCTAGTAGGGGATTGTTGTGTATGGGATAAAGGGGACTTGATGCTTTAATTCTATGGTTGGGTTTACCTTAATGAACCTTTTAGTAGTTGGGGACGCCTAGAGTTCCAATCATAAGTGCATATGATCCAAGAAGAGAAAGTATGTTAGCTTATGCCTCTCCCACATAAAACTTGCTATCGGTCTAGTAGCGTAGTCAATTGCTTAGGGACACTTTCATAACTCCTACCACCACTTTTCCACACTCGCTTATTTACTTCATTGCATCTTTATCTAAATAGCCCCTAGTTTTTATTTACGCACTTTTTATTATCTTGCAAACCTATCCTATCACACCTACCAAGTACTTCTAGTTTCATACTTGTTCTAGGTAAAGTGAACGTCAAGGCAGAGAGTCGTATCAAGGGCCGATAGGACTTGAGAGAGTATTTGTTCTACCTTTAGCTCCTCGTTGTTTGACACTCTTACTTATTGACAGAGGCTACAACTATCCCAGATACTTGCGGGTTATCACAGCTCCCTTGGCGATCAGCCCAGAATCCGCCATTGCCCGTGTCCTCCTCCCGAATTGAAGATCGGATCCAATCGCCCGATCCAGCCCGTGGCAGCTCAAGACGTGATGAAGACCATGATGCTGCTTTTTTCTTCGCCCCTTTGGCCTTTTTTGCATGAATGCTTAGCGCCACGCCTTGTCCTTCACCATGGCGGAGGAGCGGCGGGCGAATGTAAGAGCTGGCCGCGGGAAGTGGAGGAAGAAGGAGGACGAGCGACATAGTGCGACGCCGCCCTGCCGCTTTATAAAGGGTCGCTCGAGGATCGACGATGGGACCAGTAATCCTGTCATCCCGCACAGTCGCGGCAACGACGCGGGCGTAAAAGGTAAATCGAGGCATCGCTGTTTATCCGTTCGCCCGCTTCGCACTTCGCCCACGCTCGAAATTTGTATCCCGCGAATCCGGATACGAGCAGCCAATCGCACCCAAGATCCTGCACTCTAATATAGCACTCGCAATGACACCACAAGTTCAATGACGACTCTCCGAATGGATCAAGGCGATCGGATCGACGCTGAAGTACCAACGCGAAGTTTTCCATCTTGCGTAAACGCCGAAAGGTGCAAGACCTGCAAGTTCAACTCCAACCTACTTTCCACTGGACCTTAATCCATTCGGCTACCGATGAGGATACAGACCTAGGATAGGGTCATAGGCCTGACCTACGCCCTACCCAAGGTTACTACCCAAGAAGACAAGAAGTTCAAGAGGCAGCATGAGACCCTCGGCGGAGATGTCGAGTGCAATCCACTGACATCATGTCACTCGGGAATCTTCTTACCTACGCCACCGACCATCCAGAGAATCACTCGACCTCCAAGACTAGGAGTCACCAGCATTACAACGGGTAGGCATTCACTCCGTAGTCTTTAAGGTCATTAAAGATTTAAGGTCGGCGTTACCAAGAACGCCCACTTTATGTACATTAAGTCCCTTGTAATGGAGGGCTAAAACCTATAACTCTATATAAGCCACCTCATCCTCTCGCACAAGGGTTCGCACTTCAGAACATCACATATAATCCAATCGACCGCCTCCCGCACCGAGACGAGGGATGTTACTTCCTCCGAAGGGCCTCAACTCAGAAACTCGTGTGTACATCTTCACCATAGCTGAGATCTTGCCTCCATACCTACCCCCTTTCTATTGTCAGCCTTAGAACCACGATGGTGAGGGAAGAGAGGATGACGGCCCGGATCGAGTGGAGGAGGAGATGATAGCTGGCAATGTTGGAGCCTTCAATATTGCAATGTCCGGTGAGGTTTATATATTAATTGCCTCTACCGACTAGATGCATTAGTTGATTTGTATGTACATATATTAACACTTCTTCTTCTTTTACCCTCCGATCGAGCCAACCTTCTATAAGGAGATGAACTCAAGAAAAGGTTGGGCGAGAATGAAAGGTTCACAATCGAAGAAGTCTTGTAGATGGCAAACCGACTTTTCCCAAGCGGACCTCGCAGACCGATGATACATCGCAGGAGTTGTTGTTAGGACAACATCCCGTTAGCATCCAAGAATGGAATAAGCCAAAGGCGGACGATGACGCTTATGACGATAATAGATCCAAAGATGAGCTTTGAATACGCCATGAAAAATTTCAGCCTACCGCTAGAGGTGGATCCAAATAACCTGTTATGGAGCGAAAAGTCAAGGTGTGGGCTCTTAAGAAGATGGCCAAACAATTCAAGAATTGGAAGAAAAGATTGAATGAAAAGTTTGTCCTAAAAGAGAAGACTCCACCATTCACCGTTATGAGAAGATAAAACATCATCGCCCGCATTTGTGGCATACAAGACATCAAAGAAAGGTAAGAAAAGGTCATAGATAAATAAGCAAATGCTGCAAATAATGAATATCACCATGTTAATGGGTCAGTGGCAACAAGGTTGCGGCCTACGTGGGACAACGCTGAGAACGACCTGCTTGATAAAGGGATCCATCTAGCGACATTGAATTGGATCGAACGGGCAAGGACTTGGTTCTTTGGGCATGGGGAAACTTTGCACCGTAAACATGGAAGTGTGATTATACTAAAGCTCAACTTGCAACACCCACCAAAAAACATTCAAGATGCAATCAAGGCCATGCAGAAGAGAAGTTCCATCCGGATTGAGAGAAGTACGATCTTCATGCGCTCCGAATCCTCGAACACCCGGACGAATTGTAACACCCCCAAAAGAATTTAACCAGGTTTTAGTTATTAAAATTTTGCCAAGAGTTTAAAATTTTTGCCCGCAAGAATATCTCTCTGATTTTGAAAAACTTTTTTTTTAATATTAAGGAGTTTTTCCCAAGTGGGCCTTTCCAAAACATATTGGACTTATATGCCCTCCCTTTAAAAACATCTCTCAATCAGTAGATTTATTTATTAAATTATTTCACCCTCGCTTTATTCATTAAAATGACTTGTTCTAAGTTTTGGAGCTCCTTTTTGTACTACAACCAGTTGATAAACTTAACTAAAAATCCAACCAAAATTTGGAGATGTCATGTGATGTCTCTAAATCACTTTTGTGCAATAATATATTTCATTCATTGCATATTTTGAGTGCTACACATGTTTTTCTTCTCCGTCCAAAGGGACAATTTTACACTACAACCCTTAAATATTCCTTTCTAGCTTCCACCAAAATTTTGGGATGTTAGTAGCATATGATTCCACTTTATGCAAAAATCCAGGATGTTATTTGAAATTTTGAGTGAATCAACCTCATCTCCATTCTGGTCCAATATGATGATTTGTACAGAACCATAGTCTTGCTTGCTCTTTGGCCCTAGATTCTTTCTCCTACTTGTAGTCCTCCATGCTAAACCCCTAAGTCCAGAGCATGCACTCATTTGATCATTTTTGGTTCATGTAATAATGCCATTCACCTCCTGTCCAGATTTGAAGTTCGCAAAACTTGCACTAGCAAGTTTGTGCTTTCACAAACTAACCTCACCACCCTCTTGTGCATCCATGGAGACACCGATCTGAAGGATTGGCCACCCAAGAAATGCCTAGGTGCCTGTGGCATTTTGTCAAACACCGGAGTGCATGATCAGATTTGACATGAGTTGTTGTTGGCATTGTGAACTTGGCCACCGACCAAACCACCTTGTCCCTTGAGCTTCCTCTATCACTAACCTAGTTCCTGCTTGCCAACCTCACCGAGACCTGTAGCATGCCACGGCATTTTATTGAACACCTTTCGGCGGGCGCGCCAGAGCTGCCAGATTGCACGAGCCGCTACCGAGCCACACGTCGCATCCCCTGATTTTTGGCCCGCTCAGTGCCACGCCACGCACTTCTTCATCAAGCCGCCTGCAGCTTACAAAGACCGCCGACAGAGTTTTGGCGCACATCGGCGTTGCATACCGCCACCCGGCACCAAAGCCACCCTGCTCGCCACCGCGTGAGCAGCCGCGCTTATCCTCGTCGTCGGCTAGCTCCGTCACGCCACGATACTGACGCCACAGGAGGCGGTTCGCCGTCGTTCTTATCGCCGCCGCCGGAACCGACCTCCACCGCCTATATAAGGGCCCCGAGCTCAATCGAGTCCTCGAGCAACCTCAAATGATCTTCCTAGTGCTACCTTGGCCAAGACTCGAGGAGGGAAGGCCATCTTCCCGAGTCCGCCGGTTCGCCGCCAAGTCCCGGCCGATCTCCGCCACCTGCCTCCCCTCTCCACTCTCCACCAAGAGCTCTTCCGCGAGTGCAACCCCACGCCAATTTTGGTCGAGACCAACACCGCCTAAACTCACTTTGTCCCCGAGCCTCTCCGCCAAGGAGCCCACTGCACCTCCACCCCGGCGACCTTACGACCACCGGGAGGACCGCCTAGGAGTGGCGGATCCATCTCAGACTCGGATGCTCTGGAAGAATCGGCTGTCACGGCACGATCGCCGACGCCACGCCTGAGAAGGAGGAGTGGGACTGTCAACCTGACCAAGGGCCTCGACCCACCGCGAGACCCAGCCCGCCTCCACGTGTTTAAGTGGAAGGTGAAACCCCGAGCGCCTCGCTTCAAGACGATTCGCCGTAAACGCTTTTCTGCTTTGTTTTAAATAATGTGATTTTGACCAAACTTTGACCTGTTGTATCTTTTAAATACAACTCCAATTAAATTGATTCTTTTTCCTACCTATTTCAAATATTGTCTAGTTTATTTTAAGATTTATTTGAAAATTTCAAAACAACTTTTGTGTTGTTTTTATTTTGTGTGTTAATTTTATATTTTCATAAATAGGATTTTTGAAGAGAGGAGAATTATTTCAAGAGTTTGAATGCACCCGCCTTCCCCTGTGACTGGCAGGCATTCTCAACTCCGCATAATACTTTTGTGTGTTCGTTGACACGCTTATAACATCACCTCATTTCGAGGACTGTTATTTCATGTCATATGATCATGTGCATGGATGCATATTAGTGATTTCCATGCTGTTGGGAATGAACACACTTGTGATGATAATCATCCTCTTGTGCCTTGCATGCATGCCGAAGAAGTCCGGGAAAACCTCCGCTTTGTAGGCATGAGTTTGTCGCCGTCTCCGCCGAACGGTTATGTCCGTATGGCATAGTAAGGTATAGTGAGCGGATTCTATTGGTTGAATTATTTTCATTATACATGTCATGCAGAAATTTATAAACCTCTGAGTCAACCCTAGATCGAGTCTTGTTCCAAGAACTCCCCATACTTGTTTCAGATTACCACCACAACAAGTAGAGGCCCAGTTAGTTGTCAACCTCTTTCTAGCACACACCGCATGAGAGGCCAGGTGGAAGATACCGTTGTAGCTGGTAGGCAGGCCACCTGGTCCCGGGCATGGGTGTTTCCGGTTGAGACCGAGAGGGAGGCCACCCTTAGAGCACGCAATATAAATTTGATCTCATGCTACGCGAGGTTGTAGCCTCCCACTTAGAGTTTGCTTGACAGTGTCGGGTGATTCCTGCACACGGTGAGAGTGGTGTGTGCAAGTTAGGTGTGTTTTCAACAAAAGACCAGACGGAATTAGTCCCGATGGACTAAAGGAACTGCTACTGTGGGTAAAGAGTACACCTTCGCAGAGATTAAACCTATTCAATAGCCGGTCCATGGTTAAGGATTACACCGATGGGTCAAGTGTCGGTCTTAGTGTCGGTCTTCGAGGTGAAATGTTAAATCAGAATCGATATTACCACTTGTGACATGTGATAATGATGATTATTATTTTGTTGTGACTCCCTGATATTATTATATTATCGAATATCCCCGGACGGTTCTACCTCCGGATATTCACTATGATTGTTTTTCTTTAAAGCCCTTTATGTGGTGTCGCCGATGCCCGATCGTGGCATTTCTTTTAAAGCCCTTTATGTGGTGTCGCCGACGCTCACCGTGGCATTTTTTTAAAGCCCTTTATGTGGTGTCAGACGATCGACCGTGGCATTTCTTTTTAAAGCCTTTATGTGGTGTCAGACGCCTCGATCGTGGCATTTTTTTAAAGCCTTTATGTGGTGTCGCCAGACGCTCGATCGTGGCATTTTTTTAAAGCCTTTATGTGGTGTCGCCGACGCCTGATCGTGGAATTCTTTTAAAGCCTTTATGTGGTGTCGCCAAACGCCTCGATCGTGGCATTTCTTTAAAGCCCTTTATGTGGTGTCAGACGCCTCACCGTGGCATTTCTTTTATAAGCCCTTTATGTGGCGCTTTTAGACGCCGCCGTGCCTTTTATTATTATGTTATTGCATTTTCATAAATAACCTGCTTACATGCATCGAGATTCATTTACCTTTTGTGACCGACGCCATGAGCATAAATATTTTAACATCGTTATATTATTCTGTTCATAATGTTTGCAGTACATTCAAAGTACTCACCGCTTGTCCCTATTGTCTTGGCCAGATTTCGCGCGAAAGGAGCACCGTGTTGACAGCCCCGAACTAAGCAACGGTGATAGCAGCCTCAAGATAGGAGTTAACCTGGTCACTGCCCGTGGGAAATGGAGTCCCATAGACACCGATGATTTACAACCCGCTCCGCCATCAACCGCTAGAAACCATTTGTTGTACCTGCACTGTAATGGTCTTGTACCACATATTTTGTGTTTTGCTTGGAGTTTCTCAGATTGTTGGTGCCTCATCACCAACAGAATCCTGGGCTGATGAGCACAAGGGCCATTTTCTGGGAATTAATACCCGAGAATGGGTCCCCACACTAATACAAGGCACATCAGTCTGCTCCATGGAAGGTTTTTCACAATAGTGCCACTTATAGAAGCCGAAAGAGAAAGAAGAAAGAGGAAGAAGCCGAGATGAAAACCCTTTGTCCTCCGGCCCTCTAGGGGCAATTCCCGAGAAAAGTGCTAATAGCCCTTGTTTTGGTCATGTCCACGTGCCTTCCATTCGCCTTTATTCGCCTTTCTTTCGCAATCTATGCATAATTCTACTTCTTGAACCACATAATCCGCTTGAAAATGGATAACTAGCTCCATTATGCATCAAGTACTAAGGATGGGCCCAAAGCACACTTTTGAAAGGCATCGGTCATCTTAAAACCCCAAAAGTAGGAAGTCTAGCGTGTTTCTTTAGTGCTGCTTCTTCAATCGATTCTTTCACCTAACGAGGCGATTAAAGTGAAAGAAGTTCCGTGTCGAGTCCCGAGAAGGTGATAGTTAATTTTGATCATGAAATTGGCACCGTAATTTGGAATTGATTCTCGACCCCACCTGCTCAGACGATCCCATTACGGATTTTCCGGAGGGGATACGCTTGACCTAACGCAGAAACGGGAATTCGAAATATTCTGAATTTCTTGAAGACCAAAAGTAGAACGAACCTTCAAAATGAGCTTAATCGCACTATTGCCGATGCAGGGTTTTGCTTATTTCTTCGGTTCGAGGAGACACCCTGAAAGGCAATGGACCAGATTGAAGAAGGTTCTAAATGATGCTCTAGCCAAGTGTAAGAACTACAACGAGATGATAACAGAGCATTCATAATTCAAGTTCTTCACTAGTTCTTGTTACTATCAAGAACCAAATGTCAAAACCTCTCATAGGCTTGGCTATTGTGCCATGGCCATCATTGCACTACTAGAAAAAGGGCTATAGATGATATGGCCATTAATGGTGCATCGGAGTGTGGTGTGCCACTACTATATAGCAAGCATTAATTCATGTGTCGGTTAGTATTTAAGATTTTTAATTTACAGGCACACCGCGGTGTCTCGTGCCGCCATTACCTGGTCCGCCATTAGTATTTTTGGGAATATTGTGTGGGTTTAGGATACAGGTCTCGGGTGCGCCATTAGTGTCTATCACACTAATGGCGCACTGCACACACGTGTGCCACTAGTAACAAATTTTACGCACTGCATACACGGTGTGCCACTAGTAACAATTTTTTTATTATTTTCCCAAAATACTAATGGCGGACTGCATGGCGCACTGCCACACAAAGGCGCCACTACTATAATTTTTTTTAAATTATTAATGGCGCACCACCACCTGTGCGCCATTAGTAACTGGCTTACTAATGGCGCATGTGTAGGTGGTGCACCATTAGTAACCCGGGACCTGCTAGATATTTTGGATGCCACACCTACACACTCACTTTCCCCACTTCATTCTTCCACCTCCTCCTCCAAGCTTGTCTGCCTCCTCCTCCTCACCTCATTTGCACAATAGATTCATCCAAATTAAGTGGTTAAATTCCTTTTTTGATAGGTAAGTAAGGGAAAGCTATCTTTATCGTGATTTCAACAACGCACATGCACTTTTATGGCATAGCTAGATCTATGTATGTTTGTGGTGTTGCATATGTTTGTGGTGTTGCATATATGTTTGTGTTTGCAGTGTACCGTATTTGAAATGCGATAGTTGCCAATATTTTGATGGAATGTTGATTCATTTCCGCAACAGAATTTTGGCACTATGCATTCTTTTAGGTCCTATTTTAGGCAAAGTCATGCCAAATTTTTTCTTGGTTGTAAAATATCGCTTTGTTTCACCCAGAAAGCATTATGGTCCACATGATGACCGAAGGCATCGCTAATAGGTTTTTGAGCTCCGCAAGGCCGGATGCTTCAAAAGAACGAGACCGAGATAAGATGTCCGTGGTCAAGATGCAAGCTGGGAGCCTTATGGACCCGGATTCAGATAAAAAGGGACCACCGTTTTTGCGTGGTTTCATGGATGGCTATCGTGGCAAGGTGATGAAGATAATATGAAGTCGCCCATGGGGCCGGGCAAGAATTGAGGAATGGGAGCAAGACAACCATAGGGCGGCAGAAGACGAAGAATCCGGTGACATGATCACGGGTAGATGTAAAGACACACCATCATGTAGAAGATGCCGACATGATGATGAGGAAGATGTCAAGGCATTTAAGGGCATGATCATGAAGATGAAGATGCCGGAGCGCACGACGATGGACCATCGGCGTGGGTGCAGGACCTCATATTCAAGAGCTTCTTCTCGCTGCACGGATAACACAAGAGCTGCCGCCCGAGAGAAAGCTAAGCTGGATCAACGGAGATAGACGCGTTACTCCATTGTATTAAGGATGCAGGCCCGAGGATACCCGGCCAAAAGTAACGCCATGGCTCGAGATGAAGGTAAAACACAAATGACCGACGATGCTTCGACGAGAATATGTCATTCGCACTAACGCCTTCCCAAGGGGAACAAGTGCCCACCAGTTTGAGGAGGCGAAGAAAATCGTAGGTGTCCTCCGAATTTACCGCGACGTGAAATACCATGTGTGCATGAACAATTGCATCATTTATCGGAACGAGCACGCGGAGTCTACCATATGTCCGTGTGCGCCACTCGATACAAGAAGAGGAAGAAAGCTCGAAAAGTGGTGTGGTACTTCCGATCACCTCGCTCGCAATGGTATTTCGTGGACCCTAAGGTAGCAAAGCTCGCTGGCACGCCGGATAGGGAGGAGAATAAGAGAAGATGACGCAAATTATCCGGAGATAAATAAAAAGACAAGATGCTGAGTCACCCTAAGGATGGGAGCCTGGCAATGCTGAACTTTGAACACCCAGAATTTGGGAATGATCCAAGGAACATCGTCGGGCGAGCACCGATGGAGTCAATCCGCTTGGCAGCCAGAGAAGCACACATAGCACCTGGCCTATGTTTGTGTGGATGTACAACCTTCCCCTCGGTTGTGCATGAAGAGGAAGTACATTCACATGAGTTTGCTAATTGAAGGGCCAAACAACCAGGAACTACATCAATCAGACCGGGCTGCTGAAAGAGGAGCTAGACATTGTGGAAAACGCCATCCAATACGTGGACGCCGCAGAGAAAGAATATTTCCTATGAGAGCCGCACCGCCTCATGATGGTGCATGACTATCTTGGTTATGGATATGTCGCGGGCAGGTCCACGGATTTTCCGGATGCGCCAGTGCACGGATGACACAACGTATCGCCAGATAGAGATCTCGGTCTTCAAAACCGTGTTCATGGGACATCAAGGTGGCTTGCATTGACCACTGTGGAGGAAACGCAGGATCTGTTCGATGGTGAAACCGAACTCAAAGACGCCCGCCACGAGGACCAGCGAGGAAATAGACGAGCTATTGAAAAATTGGAAAGATTGCCCACCGCCGAAAGGCGCCAGAGCCGAAAGAAGCAAAGGCGCCAGAGCTGGAAGGTATGGAAAACAAGGTCTGTTTTCGACTTGCCATACTGGAAGATCCACCGTGCCTCACAGCCTTGATGTCATGCATATCACGAAGAACGTGCGAGAGTCTGCTTGGTACCGCTCAACATGCCAGAGGACCAAAGATGGGCCGAAAGCAAGGGCAGACTTGAAATCAATGGGCATCGTGGAGGAGCTTCATGCTAATGATGATGATGATGAGGCGAAGCAAGACACGAAAGTCGCCGCAAGGCAAAAGGCCAAGAAGACCGGAAATGACTTCCTCCCGCTTGCTTCACTCTAAGTCGAGGAGATCGATCAGTTTTTCACCTGCCTCGTAGGAGTAAAACTTCCTTACTTACGCGGGAAGATAAGCAGATACCTAGACTCAGCCGGCAGAAGTTCAAAGGATGAAGTCTCCCGACCGTCACGCGTCGATGACGCAGATATTCTAATTGCAACTGTGGGATCATGTACGCCGCACGTCCGCGGAAACGCTTTTGGCGCAACTTTTTCGACGCTATCTCTCAAAAGTCGGTTACGGAGGCAACTCGTAGGCTACCGATCGTGGTGATACTATGCGATCTTGAGATGTACTTCCTCCCGCATTCTTCAACGTTATGGTGCATCTGTTGGTCCATATCATGGAGGATATCATCCAACTCGGCCGATGTTCCCGCACAAAGATGATGCGCTCAAAGGATGAATGGTGTCATCAAAGGATATGTTCGCAACATGTCACGCCCAGAGGGAAGCATAGCTGGGGCTTTCTCAATCAAGAGTGCATCTCCTACTTCACGAATTATCTAGGCATCAAGAACCCCGCTGGTCTCGTCACAGCACCTCGGCAGGCTCGTGGATGGGGTCACCGAGGGTCGCCAAATGCATGTCGATTTCGAGGGTCGCATCATGACTTTGAAAGAGCAAACCTAGTCGTGCTACAACACATAGACGTGGTCCATCCTTGTGGTAGAGCACAAAACCTTTATTGAGAAGACGACAATGATCGAGGCCAACAGAGGACGGACGGAGATATAATCAAAGAGGACAACTCATGTTTCACGCGCTGGTTCAAGCAGTAAGCTTCGCTGCATCTTTACATGAGGATTCTTCGCGAAGAACAACGATATTCGCTTTGTCACAGGCGCCGAGCACAACCTGATGATGTATGAGGCGACGATATCAACGGCTACACATTCTACACCGAGGGAAGGACATGAAGAGAGATGGATATCAGAACTTCGGGTAACGATGGAATCCTACACCGTAACGACAAGGACAGATACTACGGAAGGATCGGGAGATCGGGAGCTGAGCTACTGAAGAGAAGGTCCCGATGTTCCGCTCAGATAAGAGTGTCATAAAAGAAGACTGGTATTTCACCACGATGGTTATACCAAACCAATCCAAGATCATGGGCGAAACTTCACCGCTAAAAATGAGCCATGGGTACTAGCTTCCAAGTGCACCAATGCTTCTTCATTACCGACCACAAAGCCCAGTCGTGTTGTCGGAGGAGAGGCAAAAGGAAGATCATCGAATGGATGGAGTCACCAATGAGCAAGACTTCGACAAGCACGGCGACCGAAGATGGAACATGACGACGACGATGAAGTACCAGCATACACCACAAGAAGAAGGGACCACCCTACCTAAAGGACATCCTTTCAAGAGAAGAACTCCATTTACTTAAAAATAAGGGCAAGAAGATTGTGAACAGATAGCTAGCTAAGATCGATTGTATTTAATTGTAGCCTTCATTTCCTGATTGTATTTCATGGGCACTTTTTGAACTCATGAATATTTTTAAATTTCATGGGCACTTTTTGAATTCATGAGTATTTTTTCAAATTTGATGATATTTTTCATATTCAGTATGAAAATATTGAATATTCATGAGGACACCCGATCTCGATCCCCATCCATCTCGATCTCGATCCCTTCCATCTTGATCGCTATCCTCCATCTCGATCTCGATCCCTCCCCCACACCTCCCCGCCTCCTGCCGCTGATGACCCACCGCACCTCCCACACTCCACCACACACCTCAGACCTCCTGCCCGCTTCCACCGCCGAGCACCCTCAAGACCTCCACCCACCACCGCCGACGACCACCGCACCTCCCACTCCACGCTGTCCGACCCCACGCACCTCCCGGCCCGCCCACCGTCACGATGATATTTTTTCATATTCATAAATATTTTCAAATAAAAATTTGATGATATTTTTAAAAATTATTACTGTTTTTATAAAAAATTATTACTGCTTCATATTCATATTCATTTTCTAAAAGTTATTAGATGCAACAAAAAATAATAATAATAATAATAATATACTAATGGGGCACTGGTGGTGCACCATTGCTATCCAAAAATAGATTTCTAATGGCGCACCGGGGTGCACCATTGCTATAAAAACATACTAATGGCGCACCGCTAGGGTGCGCCATTAGTAATCTTCCCCAGCTAATTCGCCCACCCTTCGCCCCTCCCTCTCGCCAGATCCACTTCGCTGCCCGACCCACGACGCCACCGCTTCACGGCGCTGCCGCCCCTCGCTTCACCACTACAGCCTCGCCGCCACCGACAAAGAAGCATGCGTTCCCAACCATCCCGCCGCCGACCGCAACTATCCCATCGCCGATCACCGCACGGGTGCAGATTTGACGACCGCCACGAACACGCTGGGTCACGGCTCCTCATCGCATCAACCGAGGCGCCCAGAGGACCGCCACTGTCTTCTCTCCGACCACGAGGACCTGGACGAGCTCGGACTCCGACTCGACCCCTTCGCCGACCCCAACCCCGACCTCCGGCCGATCGTACGCGCCTGTGCACTCTCCTCCTTCCTCCTTCCTCCCTCTCCACCCTTCCGCTCATTGCCCCGCCTCCTCCGGCCCCTCGCTTCACCCGCCGCCCCCACGCTGTTTCCCGTTGTTCAAGACGGCGCTTTGTTCCTAACATCCGACCGTGACCAAAGTCATCGTCTCGCCTCGCCCCGGCGGGCGCTGCTCATTATTCAAGAAGTTAGCTGTCTCTGCTGTTTTCTTTCGCTGCGCCAAGATTGGGTAAAAATTTGTGCCAAATTGATGCGTTGAGTTCTCTCTCCAATCAGATTTCAACATTGTATAGAAAGGTGAAACTGAACTGACACAAGTTGTGTCAATGTTCTTATGTCGAGAACTAGAATAATTTTACTGGAAAAATTATGTTCGCCAAATTTTTCTGGCCCGGGTTTCATATGAAGTGCTGAACTTATTCATTCCAAGAAATGAATTAGATAGGTCCTCGATTTCAGCTTAACTCATTAATCGAAGTGTCATATTTCAAGTGTTAACTGAATTTGCTACAGTGTCACCTTCTTAGACCTGAATGTTCTCATCTTATACACTATCATAACTTCATTTGTGCTCAAGTTTTGTCAAAAGAATGATCTGAATTTGTATGCACAATGAATGTTCTGAATTTTTGACATCGCCACAACTGAATGTTCTAAATTTTGACACTGCTAAATGAATGGTCTGAATTTTTAACACCGCCTTTAACTGAAATGTACGCTAGATGTTCTCAATTTTGACATGGCTATAATGAAGTGTAAACTGAATGTTCTAATTTTTTACAATGTTTTAGCCGAAAGTATGAACTTAAAGCATTCCTAATAGTTGTGACCTAATTATTTTGGCTTTGCTTATGCCAATGTACTACTAGCTAGGACTACCTTGTGGTTATTTATATGTGTGTGCAACCGGACGCAAATCATCGTGTAGAGGTAGTGTGTTTTATTTAACATTTGGTGGGGGTACTTTATGTGCTATCAGCAGGTGTTCTCCATATGAAATGCCACAAACCACTACTGTTGTTTTTCAAATGCTTCAGTTCTGCTCGTGTTGTTTTGTGCGGTGTTCTCTGCCTATGATTACATTCCTGGTTGTTGCAAACTGTGTCCATGAGAAGTGATCACATTTAGGAAGGCACAACATGGCCCAATCTGGTGAACAAAACCAAACTTGGATCAGCGATGCTTGCAAGTTGAGGCTACAACATGCAAGTACACTTAAAAGTAAGCCAAAGAGAACATATAGTAGAACTGATCTCAGATAGTCTGCAGATGTTGTAGAAAGAACTAGATGCGTGAGCAATTGACCTTGTCTCATGCTTTTTATTTTGCTGAAAATTTCACACAAGAAATAAATAAATGAAGAGCAGCAAGTTTTACTATTTTCCCACAATCTCAAGTTTCATACATGTCCTGCTTCCTGCATTCTAGTTTGTGGCAGCCAAACGCTACTACCGCTTGCATTTCAAGTTTTCACTAATGCTATGATGTTGTTATAACTGGTTTCATTAATGCTACGCCTACTGTATGTGTAATTTCCCACCTATGAAAACATATGCTCTTGCATTTATATTCCTGGTACTCATTATTTTTGCCTAACAGAAGGTCTGCCTCGCCTCGCCCACTAGCTGCTTGGGAGAGACCCATCGGCGGTAATTATGTTATCCCGCTTAAATCAATTTCTTCAAATGTTTTAGTGTTTTGTAATATTGGTGAGCATTGTGCTACGTTATGAGTACCCTCTCATCAATTTGGGTGAGCATTGTGCTACTTCTTGTCTCAGATTTGTGATGCTTCGCTATACTACTTGTCAATCAGAAGATAACTTATGTGTGGACGAGCCTAGCACAAATACTTGATAGTTCCTCTTCTAAAGATATGAGTTAACTTTCTGAACCTATGCACACAAAACCAAGTATTTCTTCGATTTCTTTGCACTAGTTAACTTACTAAACAAATGCTTATGGCATCAAGTATTAGCTAGAGTTCTTTGCTTAAGCTCGTTGTCCATACAAGAATCAGCCATTTGGTTCAGTTTCTACCAAAGAAGAACACATCAAGTGGGTAAATAGATGTCATTGTTGGACTATATGTTCGGACTATATGTTCATTGGTACTATATGTTCGTAATGAGTTAGCTTGCTGTAATTTATCGAAATTCATAATGTGCTGGACTATATGTTCATTGGTACTACTTGTGATGCTGTCGCTGTACTACTTGGGAATTTTGTCAACTTGTGATGTCATTGCTGCACTCGAGAGGCCCTTGAGTTTGCCGGAATGTCGATTAACTCCGCTCAAAGAATTGGTACTTCATATGTCCTATTGTCGCAGAGGTCATGCTGAAAATTTCCGTGAATTTTAGCATGACTTTGCTAAAAATAGGACATATGGGGTAATCGCGAATAATGCATGGGTCGGGTATCTTAGTACTTAATTAAGTAGGATCAATCGCCCCTTTATTCTTGTGCATTAAACCATAGGTGGCAATAGAGCCAAGTGATTAGGCCCAACTTAGAATTCTCCTTCCCTTTTCTTGAAAGGGTATATTATTAGAAGATACCCATATATATCACCAACCTAGGGTGCCTCATCGATAAACCCTAAATGATGAAAACTTAACTTAGCATTTAGAGTGCCTCAAAGATCGACAAACCCTAAATGATAAAACCTTGGCTTTTAGGGTGCCTCGGTCGATAAGAACCTAAATGATGAAAGCTTAGGCTTTTAGGGTGCCCGGGCGCCACAACCCTAAATGATAAAAGCTTAGCTTTTAGGATGCCTCTGTTTATGCACCCTAAATGATGAGACCGTGATCTTGTTCCTTGACAATAACCAACTTTTGACCAATTTTTTTCCTATTTAGAGTGAAACATGGCCCACAACGATGAGGCCGCATGGTTCGGCGGCAAGCAATTCGAGCTGCCCTGTGAGATGGAGGAAGAACCTCACATTGGGAAATATGCCCTAGAGGCAATAATAAAGTTATTATTTATTTCCTTATTTCATGATAAATGTTTATTATTCATGCTAGAATTGTATTAACCGAAACATAATACATGTGTGAATACATAGACAAACAGAGTGTCACTAGTATGCCTCTATTAGACTAGCTTGTTAATCAAAGATGGTTAAGTTTCCTAACCATAGACAAAGGAGTTGTCATTTGATTAACAAGGTCACATCATTAGTTGAATGATCTGATTGACATGACCCATTCCATTAGCTTAGCACCATCGCTTAGTATGTTGCTATTGCTTTTATCCATGACTTATACATGTTCCTATAACTATGAGATTATGCAACTCCTGCTACTGAGGAACACTTTGGTACTACCAAACGCCACAACGGAATCGGGTGATTATAAAGGAGTACTACGTGTCTCCAAAGGCGATATTGGGTTGGCGATTTCGAGATTAGGATTTGTCACTCCGATTGTCGGAGAGGTATCTTGGGCCCTTCTCGTAATGCACATCACTAAGCCTTGCAAGCATTACAACTAATGAGTTAGCTGTGAGATGATGTATTACGAACGAGTAAAGAGACTTTCCAAGAATCAGATTGAACTAGGTATTGGATACCGACGATCGAATCTCGCAAGTAACATACCGATGACAAAGGGAACAACGATGTTGTTATGCGGTCCGACCGATAAAGATCTTCGAGAATATGTAGGAGCCAATATGGGCATCCGGTCCCACTATTGGTTATTGACCGGAGACGGTCTCGGCCATGTCTACATTGTTTTCGAACCGTAGGGTCCGCACGCTAAGGTTTCGGCGACGTTAAATTATGAGTTTGTGTATTTTGATGAACCAAAGGAGTTTGGAGTCCTGATGTGATCACGAATGACGAGGAGTCTCAAATGGTCGAGACATAAAGATTGATATATTGGACGGCTATATTCGGACACCGAAAGGTTCCGAAGTTTTGAGAAACCGGAGTGCCGAGGGGTTACCGGAACCCCCGGGAAGTAATGGGCCTTATTGGGCCAAGAGGGAGAGAGAGGGCCGCACCAGGAGGTGGCGCCCCCATGGGGAGTCCGAATAGGACAAGGAGGGGGGCGGCCCCCTTCCCTCTCCCTCCCTTCCTTCCCTTCCTCCTTCCTAGTTGGACTAGGAAAGGAGTCCACTCCCACAGGAGGAGGACCCTCCCC
>JAHIAM010014941.1:0-14555 GCA_021605205.1 Aegilops longissima | reverse complement strand
TCATGCAAAAATAATTTTTCTAACTAAAGTTATAGCAGATTTACTATTCTGACTAAAACTAAAATAAAGCAATTTTAGTTATTTTAACATAGCTAAATATATATTCTACCGAAACTACATAAAATTTGCAATCCAACAAAAAATAATCACCAAAAATATTAAACAGAATAAAAGATATGAATTTTGAAAATGAAACTATTCTCGCTAAAACAAAAATCAAAATAAAAGAAAAGGCCTAATGGGCCTATATATGGCACTAGGCGTTAAATAGTCTAAAGGGCCCTAGGGTTAACTAAAACGAACCGGCCTAAAATAAAACCTAACTAATACTAAACCGATTGAACCGCCGGTTTTCTAAATAAAACCCATTCTTCTGGGGTTCTAACTCCAGCCGCCATCTAGGATCTGGACGGGGAGGGTGATGTTGGTGGCTTACCGGACTCCGGCGACGACGGGCAAGGGCGAAGTAGAGTGCTGCCGGGGCTTCCGGCCGGGTGAGCTCCCATGAGTCGCCGGAGGATGCGGGGAGCACGGGAGTGGTTCAGTGGGTTGGGTGAGTCAGATCCTGATCCTTCAGATCCGGCGATCTCCCATGAGGTCGATGCGGGCGTAGGGGGAAGAAGAGGGCGGGCCCACGGGTCGAGAGAGAGGGAGGTGAGGCGAGCGGGTGGCCGAGGCCTAGGAGATTCGGGCAGGGGGGGCTGAGCCGGGCACGGCCTACCGGCTTCGGCCAGTAGCTGGGCTGCTGGCCGGGCCAAAGTGGGAGGGGCGGCACTGGCTGGGCTCGGGGTGGTTCTGGTCAATGGCGCCTTGAGGATTTTTTTTTTTTTGAATTTTTATTTTTTTAAATAAAACTAAAACAAAATAAAACAATAACTATAAATATTTTATATAGGGTATATATATACCAAAATGATCGGGAATATTCCTTTCATTTGAACATTTTTCCAAAGGCAAAATCCAAACTTTATAAAAATCCATTTTTTTCAAATTCAAATAAAATTCAGATTTGAATCCAAATCTTTGGCATTGTTTCCTCCGATATTTTTGGAGTGTCATGTTTGCTCCTCTCATACTTTTGATCAAGTATTTATCGTGCTTAGTTTTTGAAATGTTTCCACATGCCAAAGTTTGAAATTCAATTTTCAAAACTCAAAATTCTCCTAAACTTCAAATGGCATTCAAATTCAAACAGGATGCATAGGATGCTTAGCTATAATTGTAAAACATTCCAAATAGGAAATTTGGGATGTTACAAACCTACCCATTTTAAGATGAATCTCGCCTCGAGATTCGGGTTGGCTAGCAATAGGTGCGGTGGTCTCAAGAAGGTCTTCTTCGTCCTGTGGCTTCTTCCTGTGGTGACTCCACAAGACCTTGCAAAATTTGATGACCTTGCTGCGTGACTCGCTTGGGTCTCGAGAATACGGACGGGTTTCTCCTTGTAAGTCGATCACCGCTGTTGTATGGCCTCTAGGGGCACCGTGGTTCTCAACGGAACATCGGCCATGTCGGCATGACACTTCTTCACCGAGAAACATGGAAGACATCATGAACTCCGGACAATCCTTCCGCAATTCCAACTTGTATGCAACTTCTCCACGACGCTCGAGGATTTTGTAGGGCCAATGAATCGGGTGCTAACTTTCCTTGACACCAAACCTCTTGATTCCACGAAGTGGAGACACATCAAGATATGCTCGGTCTCCCACTTCGTAAGTCACCTCCTTGCGCCATCGTCGGATAACTCTTCCGTCTCGACTCGGCTATCTTGAGCCTGTCTCGAATCAGCTTGACTTTCTTCGAATCCTTGATAAGGTCGGAACCAAAAGTGATCGATCTCCAACACTATCCCACAAGAATGGTGTTCGCACCTCCTTCCGTGATAGAGCTTCGAAGGGGCCATCTTCAAACCGGATTGATAATCGTTGTTGTATGAGAACTCACAGACGGCAAATTATCATCCCAGCTAGACCCATAGTCTAGTACACAAGCTCTCAACATGTCCTCCGTAATCTGATTGACTCTCTCGGTCTGTCCATCTCTGTTCATGGATGAAAAGATGTATCAATTCCAGCCTCGCACTCCAAAGTTTCATGCAATCGCTTCCAAAACTTTGAGGTAAATCATGCCTCTATCCGACACGATTTTCCTCTAACTCCATGCATATAACGATCCTGGTCATGTATATCTTGGCCAACTTGGCACCGTATAGGTAGTCTTCACGGAATGAAGTGAGCTACCTTGGTCAAACGATCAACTACTACCCGATAGAATCATAACCCGAACGGGTCCCGGTAATCCTGTGATGAAATCCATACCAAGTTTCTCCCATTTCCAATCGAATCGCAAAGGTTGAAGTAACCTCTGGCTTCGATGTTCTCGCTTTACACGCTTGGCAAACATCGATACTGCTACGCACTCGCAATATCCTTCTTCATACCGCCCACCGTAAACTTTGCTTCAAATCCAGTACATCTTGGTGTTGCCGGATGAATCGAGTACGGTGAATCATGAGCCTCCAAGAATTAGCTTCCGAGCTCAGATCATTGGGCACATAAATACGATCCTCGAACCATATAGTCCCGTGTTCATCCTTACGAAATCCTTTAGCTTTTCCTTCCTCCATCTTTTGCTTAATCTCATCAATTTCCTTGTCCGACTTCCGGCTTCACGAATCCTTTCGGTCAAAGTGGACTGAACTTCCAGAGTTGCAACAAATCCTTCTCGAACTATCTCCATGGAGATCTCTCGAGGTCATCAACTAACTCTTGGGGTAATCCTCCCGCCGTAAGAGTATTCACATAACTCTTACGGCTCAAAGCATCTCGCTACAACATTAGCTTTACCGGGTGGTAATGCAATCTCATGTCATAGTCCTTATCAACTCTAGCCATCTCCTCCGCCGAGGTTCAATTCTTCAAGGTGAAGATATACTTCAAACTCTTGTGATCTGTAGACATCACAACGATTTCCGATGAGGAAATGTCTCTGTGTCTTGAGTGCATGCACTATAAATGCTAACTCCAAATCATGCGTGGTATAATTCATCTCATGAGGCCAGAGCTGTCTGGAGGCATAAGCTACAACCTTACCTTCCTCGCATCAATACTCCTCCGAGTCCTTGACGAGAAGCGCCACAATAAACCTGGTATTCCTTGTGTATGTCCGCAAAATCAACACCGGGCGTGACCAACCGCTTTTCAATTCCTGAAAACTGGCTTCACATTCCTCGTCCAAACATACTTGGCTTCTTCTTCAACAGCTCAGTCATGGGCTTGGCAATCTTCGAGAAGTTCTCAATGAACCTCCGATAATATCCTCGCGAGTCCGAGAAAACTACGGATCTCCTTGATCGAGGTGGGTGATCGCCAATCGGTGATCGATTCAACCTTGGCGGATCAACTGCTATTCCTTCTCCCGAAATAACATGTCCGAGGAATCCAACTTCCTTCAGCCAAAATTCACATTTGCTGAACTTGGCATACAACCGATGTTCTCAAGTTTCTCCGAACTAGACGAAATGTTCCTTATGCTCTTCCTCGCTTCTTGGAGAATATCAATATATCATCGATGAACACCACGACAAACTTGTCCAGATATTCCATGAACACCTTGTTCATCAAATTCATGAAGTATGCGTGAGCATTAGTCAATCCAAATGACATGACGGTATACTCATATAAACCATACCGGTAGTGAATGCTGTTTTGGGTATATCCTTTTCACGAATCTTCAATCGATGATACCTCGATCAAGATCGATCTTAGAGAATACCTTGGCTCCAACAAGCTGATTAAACAAGTCATTGATCATCGGCAGGGGTACTTGTTCTTGATGGTTACTTCGCTCAATGCACGATAATCCACAACCATCCTCAAGCTTCCATCCTTCTTCTCTACCAAAAGAACTGGGCTCCCAAGGTGATGAGCTTGGACGAATATATCCTTTCACCAATAACTCATTTATTTGATCCTTGATCTCTTTCAACTCATTCGTGGCATCCGATAAGGTCTCTTGGATATTGGGGCTGTGCCGGCAATAGCTCAATCAGAAATTCAATGTCCCCGTCCGTGGCATTCCCGTAATTCCTCCGGAACACATTGGGAAATTCTTGCACCATCGCACTTCCTCCTCGAACAACTCCCGTGAGGGAATGCACCGATTCTTCATCCGGCTGTGCTCGGGCTACATACTTGATCCTCTTCGCCCGGTGGTGAGCGTAATAGACTTGCGGGCACACCAATGTTCCTTCAAACTTTGACAACCAATCCATGCCTAGGATTACATCCAAGGTCTGAGTTTCCAACACTATGAGGTCCACGGAAATTTGTGGTTCCCGATGTTGAGGGTTGCAGACAGCCTACACCGCCATCATTTCTCCTCCCGGAACCGACGCCAAGGGGCTTCTAAGGGTTCTAGTGCGAACCCGCATTTTTCCACAACTACCCTTGATATGAATGAATGCGCTGCACCGTAATCAAAGAGAACCAAAACTGAACGTGAATTCAATAAAACTTACCAACCACAAAGGTTCCGGTTGATCATAGACGCCTCCACGCCGATGTGGTTCACCGAGCACGAGGGAATGGATTTGGCTTCTTCATCGAGCCTCCATTGCCATTTCCATTCCTCTCGCTTGGCCTCCCGCAGTTGGTATGAGTGCCCCGCCTTCCGCACTTGAAGCAGTGATGTGGCTCGATCCTTCTGAGCCGGGCAGAACGGTGTCTGATTGCCATTACCACTTCCATTGCCATTGCCATGGCCTGACTTGTTGTCCTGGCTGCGGTTGTTCCCATTTCTCCATGGTTATGACCTCCATGGGTATGATGGGTGTGCCTCCCGAGTATGGTGCATAGCGGGCTTCACCGAGCTCCCGAGTTGTGCTTCCCCTGGCTGTACTTCCGCTATGGCTTTCTATTTGCTGCTGCTTGCCTTCAAGAATGGTGGCCTTGTCTACCAGCTCCTCGTAGTTGCTGAAGTAGCCACAATAAGCTGCATGCTCAGCCCATCATTGAGTCCTCAAGGAACTTCTCCCGCCATGCATCTGCACACATCATCGGGGCATAGCGAGCGAGCTTGTTGACCATCCACGCATCGCGCCACAAGACGGTTCCCCCGGGCGAAGTTGCGGAACTCACGCTTCTTCGCACTCATGGCTCCAACAGAGACATGAGCAAAGCGAAGGCCTGCTGGAATTGATCCCATGTGATGGCACCAATGGAAAAAGTGGCGTGTAATTCTCCCACCAAGAAGCTGCAGTCCATCCAGCTTGATGCGCAAAGCGCACCTTCTCAAGATCAAGGCATCCAACGGTGACTAGCTCTCTCCGACTTTATGAGCCAATCATCAGCCACAATTGGCTCAAGTATACTAGAGAACACCGCGGATTCAACCTCGTAAATCGAAATCAAGTTGTCCACAAAGGGGTGGTATGTATGTGGATTGTTGGCGGTGGATTGTGGCTCGATACCATCTCTCGTAGCGCGACCGACCCAAAATCGGTCAAATCTTCCGGTTCCGTATTCATCCCAAGATCATGCCGTACTCACAATACATCGATAAAGTAATCAAAGTTCAATCACACCTGAATATCATTAAACGATTCTCATATAGAGTCTTTATTACAAGGAATAAATTCGCTCAAGGCCAACTCATGAGAAATAAACTACTAATGCCATGAAGCGTCGAAGATAAGCGAGTCCATCCGACTCAAAGGGCAATCGCCAAGCTGGAGCGTAGCCTCACCCCGATCGAATATATCTCTCGCAACATAATACGCTGTAGCCATGTAGGTCAGCTTTTGGAATAAGTCGGCAAGTCATGAAGAATAACAATAATAAAGTTACTAACTCTATATGCATTTTGGCTGTGGAGCTCTAAGTTTCATCATTTGGCTTAAAAGCAAATTTTATCCTACTATAGTGGACTTGCTTGCAAATTACTACAATTGTTGGTAGTTATTGAGATGGTTCCGCCAACCAATATCTCGCTCCCAATTATTAAGTCATAAAAGCCCTCAAATTAATTCATTTGTTTTAGTGTTGAGATATCCAATACTTCCAAGTTCCAGAGGCTCAAATGTCCGTGAATCGGGACACGGCTAATCGATTAGATCTTTAACTCTGCAGAGGGTTGCGACTTTCCCCGCAAGAATCATTCCTCCTTTAAAGTCTTCGCACTTCATGGTGTTTGAAGACGGACTAATGAAACAGGTCTTCCAAAGAGTTCTTCCGCCACCGCCGCACCCATCCAATCCTACCGCTCGCCTCACTTCGTAGTACCGCCCAGCCAAATATTACTATTAGGGTCAACCCAGCCAGAGCCCATAATGGCTTGGGCGGCTGCACAGTAAGCTCCGGTCATGGGGCATCCATCCTTCTTCGTGGCTGGATGAAGCTCGCAGGATGTCATGGCGCTTCCATGCATCCCGCCACCACCTGGTGCTCCAGGTGCCCACAACCGCCCTCCACCCAAAGAGTGATTTTCCAAGTCCATCTTGATCATTGTAGTTCATGGGGTTGTCATCATCATTGACTCTCACATCTTGCTTATGAATATCACTCATACCCAAAACCCGCTTCACGAGCATAGCAAAGTAACTACTACGCCCCGGTCATGGTAACAAGGGATTGGTTCATCCTACCACATGATACTACTCAAGTTTAATGACTTCAAGATTTCACTACTGCATGCATGGTGGGTGGTGACAACTACTAATGCACAAAAACATAGGTATAGAAATAACATGATCAAAACTTGCCTTGCCGATGATCCTCGAAGCTAAAGAGTCGAGTAGCAAGCTTCAGACCTGAAACTCTACCGAGACAAACAATAACACAATAAGCACAAAGCAATAGGATCACACAACATAACAAAAGTAACATAACACAACAAACAACCAAAACCAAATCCAAAAGGAAAACTCAAAGAAACCAATTCAAAGTTTTTCCTACTCCAAACAATAACAAAAATAGTTTTATATAACAAAAATTCCTTAATATAACCTAATCATGGTTTTAAGTTAACTTAATGTAAAAGGTTTCACTAAGCAACTAGGAGCAAAAAGAATTAATTAAAAAGCTATTATAAAACTCATATTAGGCCTAATCCAATTTCTATTAAGAAAATAAATTAAAACTTTTATTAATTATAAATAAAAGTTCATCTACTAGAATGACAGAAACTAACCTAGAATAACTAATCACAAGTTAAAATAAATTTATTTACTAATTAAAATATTAGGAAAACAGGAACTAGTTAATTAATTAGGATTAATAGGATTCTGCTTAAAACTAATTATTTATTAACCCTAAAATACCAAAGTTAATTTCTAGGGTTTGGCAATGACAAAATAAAGTTGGGGCAAAAGGAATCATGCAAAAATAATTTTTCTAACTAAAGTTATAGCAGATTTACTATTCTGACTAAAACTAAAATAAAGCAATTTTAATTATTTTTAACATAGCTAAATATATATTCTACAGAAACTACATAAAATTTGCAATCCAACAAAAAAAGAATCACTCAAAAATATTAAACAGAATAAAAGATATGAATTTTTGAAAACAGAAACTATTCTGCTAAAACAAAAAATCAAAATAAAAGAAAAAGGCCTAATGGGCCTATACTGTGCACTAGGCGTTAAATAGTCTAAACGGCCCTAGGGTTAACTAAAACGAACCGGCCTAAAATAAAACCTAACTAATACTAAACCGATTGAACTGCCGTTTTCTAAATAAAACCTACCTCTTCGGGGTTCTAACTTAGCCACTCATCTAGGATCTGGACGGGGAGGGTGATGCTGGCTTACCGGACTCATGACGGGCGGGCGGCGGCGCGTAGAGTGCTGGCTGGGCTTCCAAGGCCGGTGAGCTCCCATGAGTCGTCTGGAGGATGCGGGGAGCACGGGAGTGGTTCGTGGGTCGGGGTGGTCGGGAGGACTAGGGGCCGACGGCGCACAATGGCGCTGGGAAGCTTGGTCTCCAAGGGCACGGGAGAGAGAGGGAGAGGGCTCCAAGCAGGCTAGGGGGGAATGGGGTGGAGGGCTCGGCTTTATAGCCCGGGGTCGGGCGCTTTGGGTTCGACGGGCGATCGGGGATCCTGGATCCGATCCGCGATCTCCCATGAGGTCGATGCGGGCGAGGGGAAGAAGAGGGCGGGCCCACGGGCCGAGAGAGAGGGAGGGCGAGGCGAGGGTGGCCGAGGCCTAGGAGATTCGGGCGAGGGTGGGGTTGAGCTGGGCTCTGTTTGGCTGGCCCGGCTGGGCTGGGCTGCTGGCCGGGCCAAAGGGAGGGTGCGGCACTGGCTGGGCTCGGGGTGGCTCGGCCGGCGCCCGAGGATTTTTTTTTTGAATTTTTATTTTTTAAATAAAACTAAAACAGAAATAAAACAATAACTATAAATATTTTATATAGGTATATATATACCAAAATGATCAGGGAATATTCCTTTCATTTGAACATTTTTCCAAAGGCAAAATCCAAACTTTATAAAAATCCATTTTTTCAAATTCAAATAAAATTCAGATTTGAATCCAAATCTTTGGCATTGTTTCCTCCGATATTTTTGGAGTGTCATGTTTGCTCCTCTCATACTTTTGATCAAGTATTTATCGTGCTTAGTTTTTGAAATGTTTCCCACATGCCAAAGTTTGAAATTCAATTTTCAAAACTCAAAATTCTCCAAACTTCAAATGGCATTCAAATTCAAACAGATGCATAGGATGCTTAGCTATAATTGTAAAACATTCCAAATAGGAAATTTGGGATGTTACAATGAAAGCTGCCGAGGGAGTGGTGATGATGGAGACGCTCCAACGTGATTCCGATCACCGGCGACCAAGTGTTGAACGGACAGCACTCTCCGCTGCTCAACACACGACGAGATTTATCGGCGCGCTTCCTTCGCCTTGATCCAGCAAGGAGGAAGGAGAGGTTGAGGAAGACACCCAATGGCAGCACGACGGGCGTGATGCGATGGAGGACTGTTCTCCCAGGAGGGCTTCGCTTAAGCTTACGGAGGAGGAGAGGTGTTGGGAGGGAGGGTGTTGGGGAACGAAAGCAGAATTCAAAATTTTCCTACGTGTCACCAAGATCTATCTATGGAGAAACTAGCAACGAGGGAAGGAGAGTGCATCTACATACCCTTGTAGATCGCTAAGCTGAAGCTGCTCAAGTGAACGGGGTTGAAGGAGTCGTATTGTCGTGGATTCAAATCACCGGAGATCCTAGTGCCGAACGGACGGCACCTCCGCTGCTCAACACACGTGACAGCCCGGTGACGCCTCCCACGCCTTGATCCAGCAAGGAGAGAGGAGAGGTTGAGGAAGACTCCATCCAGCAGCAGCACAACGGCATGGTGGTGATGGAGGAGCGTGGCATCCCGCAGGCTTCGCCAAGCACCAAGGGAGAGGAGGAGGAGGAGAGGCAGGGCTGCACCAAGAGGGAGAGAACTCATGTGTTGGGCAGCCCAAAACCTCAAGTATATATAGGGAAAAGGGGTGCGCCCTTTAGGGTTTCCCACCCCAAGGGTGCGCCAGCCCTAGATGGGACTTGGGGCGGCTAAGAGGGGAGGAGTGCCTCCCAAGTCAAGTGGAGGCCTCCTTAGGGTTTCCTTCTTCATGCGCATGGGCCTTGGGGGCTGGTGCCCCGGCCCATTAAGGCTAGGGCGCCTCACAGCCCATGCTACTGTATTGGACGTAGGAACAAT
The DNA here is from genome assembly GCA_021605205.1 of Aegilops longissima. NCBI lineage: Eukaryota > Viridiplantae > Streptophyta > Magnoliopsida > Poales > Poaceae > Aegilops > Aegilops longissima. The sequence goes on along the minus strand of JAHIAM010014941.1, from coordinate 4,844 downwards.
TTTACGACCGACCCTCCGAATCCTCCGAACCTTCGAAGCTTCCCAAGACAATACCGAAAAACCCGAACTTTTTCCGAACCCCAACAACAACTTTCCATATATAAATCTTTACCGGACCATTCCGAACTCCTCGTGATGTCCGGATCTCATCCGGACTCAACAACATTAGGTAACCACATACAAACTTCCTTTATAACCCTAGCGCCATCGAACCTTATGTGTAGATTCTACGGGTTCGGGAGACATGTAGACATGACCGAGACGCTTCTCCGTCAATAACCAACAGCGGATCTGGATACCCATGTTGGTCTTTACATGTTCCACGATGATCTCATCGGATGAACCACGATGTCAAGGACTCAATCGATCCCGATACAATTCCCTTTGTCTAGCGGTATTGTACTTGCCCGAGATTCGATCGCCGTATCCTATACCTTGTTCAATCTCGCTACGGCAAGTCTCTTTACTCGCCCGTAACACATCATCCCGTGATCAACCCCTTGGTCACATTGTGCACATTATGATGATGTCCTACCGAGGGCCCAGAGATACCTCCATTTACACGGAGTGACAAATCCTACCTCGATTCGTACAACCCAACAGACACTTTTGAGATACCAGAGTGCACCTTTTATAGCCACCCAGCTTATTGCCAGGACGCTTGGTACACCCAAAGCATTCCTACGGTATCCGGAGTTGCACAATCTCATGGTCTAAGGAAATGATACTTGACATTAGAAAAGCTTTAGTATATTTAACTACGATCTTGTGCTAGGCTTAGGATTGTCTTGTCCATCACATCATTCTACTAATGATGTGATCCCGCTATCAATGACATCCTATGTCCATGGTTAGGAAACCGTAACCATCTATTGATCAACGAGCTAGCCAATAGAGGCTTGTTAGGGACATGGTGTTGTCTATGTATCCACACATGTATTTGAGTTTCCTATCAATACAATTATAGCATGGATAATAAACGATTATCATGAACAAGGAAATATAATAATAACTAATTTATTATTGCCTCTAGGGCATATTTCCAACAGTCTCCCACTTGCACTAGAGTCAATAATCTAGTTCACATCGTCATGTGATTAACATCGATAGGTCACATCGCCATGTGACCAACACCCAAAGAGTTTACTAGTGTCCGTAGAACTAGTTCACATCATCATGTGATTTAGACTCAATGATTTCGAGGTTTGATCATGTTTTGCTTGTGAGAGAGGTTTTAGTCAACGGGTTTTAGTCAACGGGTCTCGAACCTTCAGATCCGTGTGCTTTGCAATTTCTATGTCATATTGTAAATGCTGCTTCCACGCCCACTTGGATCTATTCCAAATGGTTGCTCCACTATACGATCCGTTTGCTACTCAGAGTCACTCGGATAGGTGTTAAAGCTTGCATCGACGTAACCCTTTACGCCAACTCTTTATCACCTCCATAATCGAGAAACATGTCCTTATTTACTCCAAGGACAATTTGATCATTGTCCAATGATCCATTCCTGGATCATTCTTGTACCCTTGACTCGACTCATGGCAAGGCACACTTCCTAAGCGGTACACAAAGATAGCATACTATAGAGCCTATGTCCTGAAGCATAGGGACGACCTTCGCCCTTTCTCTTTTCTCGCCGTGGTCGAGCTTTTAACTCTTAATTCCATACCTTAAAACTCAGGCAAGAACTCCTTCTTCGACCGATCCATCTCGAACACTTTCAAGATTATGTCAAGGTATGTGCTCATTTGAAAGTACCATTGCTGTTTTGATCTATCCTATAGATCTTGATGCTCAATGTTCAAGTAGCTTAATACAGGTTTTCACTTGAAAAACACTTTTCAAATAGCCCTATATGCTTTCCAGAAATTCTACATCATTTCGATCAATATGTCAACAACATATACTCATCAAAATTCTATAGTGCTCCCACTCACTTCTTTGGAAATACAAGTTTCTCATAAACTTTGTATAAACCCAAAATCTTTGATCATCATATCAAAGCGCACATTCCAACTCCGAGATGCTTACTCCAGTCCTTAGAAGGATCGCTGGTGCTAGCATACCTTTAGCATCCTTAGGATCGACAAAACTTTCTCGATTGCATCACATACAACCTTTCCTTACGAAAACGGTAAGGATACTCATTTTGACATCCACCGCCAGATTTCATAAATGCAGCTTGTGCTAACATGATTCCGACGGACTTAAGATCGCCACGGATGAGAAAATCTCATCGTAGTCAACTCCTTGAACTTGTGAAAACTCTTCGCCACAAGTCGAGCTTCATAGACGGTGACATTACCGCCCACGTCCGCCTTCTTCTTAAAGATCCATTCATCTCAATGGCTTGCCGATCATCGGGCAAGTCCACCAAAGTCCATGCTTTGTTCGATACATGGATCCTATCTCGATTTCATGGCTTCTAACCATTTGTCGGAATTTGGGCCCACCATTGCTTCTCCATAGCTCGCAGGTTCATTGTTGTCAGCAACATGACCTTCAAGACAGGATTGCGTATCACTCAAGTAGTACGCATCCTTGTCACCCCACGATGTACGCCGCTGACTTGATCCGAAACTTCATGATCACTATCATAAGCTTCTACTTCAATTGGTGTATGTGCCACGGAATAACTTCCCGTGCCCTGCTACACACTAGTTGAAGTGACGGTTCAATAACCTCATCAAGTCTCCACCATCCTCCCACTCAACTTTTCGAGACAAACTTTTCCTAGAAAGGACCCGATTCAAGAAACAATCCCAATTGCTTTCGGATCTGAATTAGGAGGTATACCCAACCGCTTTGGGTGTCCTATGAAGATGCATTTTATTCGCCGGTTCGAGCTTATCAACCTGAAACTTTTTCATATAAGCGCCATAGCCCCAAACCTTTAAGAAATGACAGTTTAGGTTTCTCTAAACCATAGTTCATACGGTGTCATCTCAACGGAATTACGTGGTGCCCTATTTAAAGTGAATGTGGTTGTCTCTAATGCCTAACCCATGAACGATAGTGGTAATTCGATAAGAGACATCAAGGTACGCACCATATCCAATAGGGTGCAACTATGATGTTCGACACACCATCACACTATGGTGTTCCAAAGTGTATTAATTGTGAAACAATTTGCACAATGTCTTAATTAGGTGCCAAAATCAGAACTCAGATATTCATCTCTATGATCATATCATAGATATTCTATCCTCTTGTCACGTAAGATCTTAAACTTCACTCTCAAATTACTTGAACCATTCAATAATTCAGACTTGTGTTTCATCAAGTAAATATACTCAATATCTACTCAATCATCTGTGAAGTAAGAACATAACGATATTCATCAGATGCCTCAAAGACTCATTGGACTGCACACATCAAATGTGTTACTTCCAACAAGTTGCTATCTTGTTCCATCTTATCAAACCGAGGCTTTTCACCATCTTGCCCATGTGGTATGATTTGCATGTCTCAAGTGATTCAAAATCAAGTGAGTCCAAACGATCCATCCGCATGGAGTTTCTTCATGCAAGATACACCAATAGACATGGTTCGATGTCTCAAACTTTTCAAAACGAGTGAGTCCAAAGATCCATCAACATGGAGCTTCTTCATGCTTTTATGACTTACATGGCAGTGCCACAAGTAAGTGGTACTATCATTACTATCTTATATCTTTTGGCATGAAAATGTGTATCACTACAATCGAGATTCAATAAACCATTCTTTAGGTGCAAGACCATTGAAGGTATTATTCAAATAAATAGAGTAACCATTATTATCCTTAAATGAATAATCAGACATGTATAGACATAATCCAATCATGTCTATGCTCAACGCAAACACCAAATAACAATTATTTAGGTTTAACATCAATCTCGATGGTAGAGGGAGCGTATGATGCTTGATCACATCAACCTTGGAAACACTTCCAACATATATCGTCACCACCTTTATCTAGTCTCCGCTTATTCCGTTGTTTTATTTCGAAGTTACTAACACTTAGCAACCGAACCGTATCTAATACCCCGGTGCTACTAGGAGTGCCCAGAAGTACACATTAACATAATGCATATCCAATATACTTCTATCGACCTTGCCAGCCTTCTCATCTACCAAGTATCTAGGGTAATTCTGCTCCAAAGGCTGTTCCCTTATTACGTGCTACACTTAGTCTCGGTTTGGGTTCAACCTGGGTTTCTTCACCGAGCAGAACTGATTTGCCGCTTCATTAAGTGTCCTTCTTGCCCTTGCCCTTCTTGAAACTAGTGGTTTCATCAACCATCAACAATTGATGCTCCTTCTGATTTCTACTTTCGCGATGTCAAACAACTAATACCTCAAGGATCATCATCTCTATCCTTGATATGTTATAGTTCATCACGGCTCTAGCAGCTTGGTGGAAATGACTTTGGAGAAACATCACTATCTCATCTCGAAGATCAACTCCCACTCGGTTCAAGTGATTGTTGCACTTCGTATAATCTGAGCACAAGCTCAACGATTGAGCTTTTCTCCTTAGTTTGCAGGCTAAGACAATCGCCGGAGGTCTTATACCTCTTGACGGGGCACGAGCCTGAAATCCCAATTTCAGCCTTCAAACATCTCATATGTTCCATGACGCTTCAAAACGCCTTCGGTGCCTTCAACTCTAAACCGCTTAACTGAACTATCACGTAGTTACCAAACGCGTATGTCCGATGTTCGTAACATCCACAAACGACGCGTTGGGGTTCACAGACACCGAGCGTGCATTAAGACATAAGCTTTCTAACGTCCGCATAATCGCCACTGTCAACTTTCAACTATATTTTCTAGGAACATATCTAAACAAAGGAACTGGG
>JAHIAM010014940.1:0-112246 GCA_021605205.1 Aegilops longissima | reverse complement strand
CCCCAAAAAATGACCAAAACTCAATTTTGAATTTCATTCCCATTTCTTGCATGGAACCTAGAAATTTACCCGAGGACACACATGTGATTTTTCAACCAACTTTGGTGCACTGGAACATGTGCTTGTATTTCAAATTTGAATTATGCACACAAAGGTGACATGTTCCTCCTAGAACCACGAGCCTTCTTGAGAGAAGTCTGATTTGCAAGAAGCTTATACCAAAATTTGTTCCTATTCCGCCAATTTTTTTTACCACGGCATGGTACTACCATGACATGACACCATGCCAAGTTTCATGATTTTAAAACCAAGTTTCTCAATGTTCTTGACCGAGCCACGATGCCCAGATGTTTGAATTTTTCTCATTTTTGCATGGAGTAGAAATTCACCCGTGGACACAAATGTGATTTTCAACCAACTTTGGTGCACGGAGCACGTGCTTGTAGTTCAAATTTGAATTATGCACATTAAATGACCAAAACTCAATTAATGTGTACATAAGGCCAAACGGCCGAATAATTCCAAAATTTAACAGTGGCACCTCATGTAGTTCTATGTTGCCTTTGTAAATAAACTCAAGGGGACAGCGATATCGCAAGACTCAAAGGTGACACGCTCCTCCTCGTAACCACGAGCCTTCTTGAGAGAAGCTTCGTTTGCAAGAAGCTTATACCAAAATCTGTTCCTATTCGCCATTTTTTTACCACAACATGGTAGTACCATGACATGACATCCATACCAAGTTTCATGATTTTCAGACGTGTTTTGATTTACAAGAATTTTAAAACCAAGTTTCTCAATGTTCTCGACCGAGCCACGATGCCCAGATGTTTTAATTTTATTCTCATTTCTTGCATGGGACCTATAAATTCACCCGAGGACACAAATGTGTTTTTCAACCAACTTTGGTGCACGAGAGCATGTGCTTGTAGTTCAAATTTGACTTATGCACATTAAATGACCGTAAACTCAATTAATGTATAAAAATGACAAACGAACCCGAATAATTCCAAAATTTAACATCGAACTAATGTAGTTCTATGTTGCCTTTGTTAAGAAACTCAAGGGCGGGGTGGCACGCCTCTTAGAACCATGAGCTTCCAAATCGCCCAATTTTTTACCACAACATGTTAGTGCCATGACATGACACTGTGCCAAGTTTCATTACATGAATTTAAAATCTAAGTTTCTCGATGTTCTCGCAGAGTCATGACGCCAGATGTTTGAATTTCATTCTCATTTCTTCCATGGGACCTAGAAATTCAACCAAGGACACACATGTGATTTTTCAACCCACTTTGGTGCACCGAGCATGTGCATGCAATTCATATTTAGATTATGCACATTAAAAGCCCGTAAACTCAATTAATGTATAAAAGGCCAAATGAACCCAAATAATTCCAAAATTTAACAGGCACTCATATAGTTCTATGTTTCTCTCAGAATAAAGTCGGGGAGGCCCAGATATCGTTTCAAGACACAAAGGTGACACATTCCTCTCGAACCACGAGGCTTGTTGAGAGAATCTCCGGTTTTGCAACAGGCTTATACCAAAACTTGTCCCAATTCAGCCAAAAATTATACGATGAAAACAGGGTTTAGATTATCCCAACATCTCGCTACCTAGACCAATAATGTACTATGATTTGAATTCAATATAAAATGGATACAGATATTTGAATTGGAGAGCGATGGTACATGTAGTTCATAGTGAAATATGATTATGTTATATGCATGTCTTTTGTTATCAAGAAAATATTTAAATTATTGTATAACTTGACAACAATCGATTCAAATAAGGAAAATTGATTCAAATTTAGTCCATATAACGTGACAAGTCTGGAAATTCTGCTGATAAGCATCTATGCACTTGTTGCCTTGGGTGAGGTTATGAACTCTCGCTTCTTCCCCGTCCATGGTTCCTCGAGGAATGAAACGGGCACGGAAGGCAGCTTGGAACCGCCAAGTGATGACTGCTCCAGCAGGTAGGGTACGCCTGTGGCTGTCCCACCATTGAGCAGCAGGACCCTTGAGGAAGAAAGATGCTAAGGTGACATAGCCGGCAGGGGCAACACTAGCAGACTCCATTTCATATGTGATGTCATGAGCCACCATCAAGATCAAGGGGTTGAGTTGAGCTGCGTAGATAGTTGGGTTGAGGCGCATGAAGTCCCGCAGAGTTACCGGGTTGGCTGTTGATTCATGTTCGGACGAGGAAACTGAGCCATCATTCCTTCCATGAACTGCTTGTACAACTCAAATTGTTGCATCATTCCAAAGAAAGAATTGGCGGTGGATCGCTACACCACGCCACGCACCAGCTGGTCTAACCATCCTGCTAACATGTAACAGGTAGCTCAAGATTGAGCATTTGCAAAGACAAGGATCATTCATGATGAAACATGCATAAGGAAAGAGGTACGATGGATACCACTTCAGAGTCAACACGACAGTGTGTGTACTATTCAAGAGGCTATTCTAAGGAATAACTATGGCTTTATCCAACTTCGGGTGAATGTGGTCACGGATCCTAATGTTAGTAAATTGCTTAACCTGAGTAGAAGAGAGTTCAGAGTCCCGAGTATAGACGAGGAGTAAAAGATGTTAATACCACCCAATGGCGACGTGGGACCGTAAGCCACACAGCCAATGTTAGTAAAAGTTTTTCGTGACTAGACTCAACTTCGCCAAGGAGTTGGAAAGGGGCTACTTACAGCAAATGGCTCGATATCAACTTGTGACGCCTCGATTCAATCGTATACTAATCATACACGCAAATGTGTACGATCAAGATCAAGGACTCACGGAAGATATCACAACACAACTCTAGACACAAATTAAAATAATACAAGCTTTATATTACAAGCCAGGGCCTCGAGGGCTCAATACATAAGCTCGAAACACAAGAGTCAGCGAAGAAACAATATCTCGAGTACGTATATGAGTTAGACAAGTCTGCCTTTAAGAAGGCTAGCACAAAAGCAACATCGATCGAAAGGCAAGGCCTCCCGCTCTGAGCCTCCTAACTACTCCCCGTCATCGGCGGCCTCCACGTAGTAGTAAGCATCGGCGGTGGCATCTGCCCTGGCTCCAACATCTGGTTGCATCAACCGAAAGAAGAAGAAAGGGGAAAAGGAGGAGCAAAGCAACCGTGAGTACTCATCCAAAGTACTCGCAAGCAAGGATCTACACTACATATGCAACATTATCAAAGGAAGGCTGATATGTGGACTGGATCGCAGAAATGCCGATTAGAGAGAAGGTTTAGTCCTATCAAGACTAGCATCTTCGAAACCACCATCTTGCAGCAAACAAGAGGGAGTAGAGTAGCATAACATAAAGTAGTAGTAGTGTTATCAACTCTCGCCGAGATCCTTTCTCGACTTCTCGCGAGAAAGATATCCCAGAGCCATACTATCCAGCTTATCATCACAATCCAGCCTCATCGCAATCCATTGCTCATATCCATGTCTCATCTCAAGTATCCAGTTCTAGTTGTATCGATCGAGATACAACCCCAAGTGTCCGCTATCGAGGACAGTGCTATCGATAGATGTTTTCACACGCAGGGTGCACCAACTTACCCACCATGCTCGCTAACTCCGCCGGACACACTTTCCTGTGGTCATGCCCGCCTCGCCAAACAATACGCCGCAACCCGACCTAGGCTTAATAGAGAGGCCAGACGCCGACTAAACCTATGCCTCAGGGTCATGGGCCATCTCCCCGAACTCCTCAAGACGCTATGTAGGGCGGCCGGTGAGCAGACCTAGCTACCTCCTTCAACAAGGCAGCGCCACGCAGTCCAACCCGCGCGCCGCCGCCACCGACGCCTATTAAGCTTCGCTGATGTATACGACGCAGTAACGCCCATACTATGCCCACGGATGGTTAGTGCTATCGTGCCGAGGCCCTCGATCAAATATCCAAATCGAGTGGATTAGGAACGCGCGTAACAAGCAGAGACTCACGAAGATGTGACCCCGCTGTTCTGCCTCGAGGACTTGTGGCAAGGGCTAGAATGCCCGCCACGCCAGTAATTATCTCGCGGCACCCTCCAGTCAACCCGACTCCACATCACTGCAATTAAGCTCACGCTGGTACCCTCGTGGTCGCACCCATCTTTCCAAGTAACAAAGGTAAAGTCCAAGTAACTCGTGTCCAAACATCAAGGAAAACCCGAGGAATCACCCCGATGAATTCCACTAGATGTAATCATCAAGGTGAACGAAGAGGAATCACCCCGAGGTTCACACTTGAGGGGTTGTACCACGTAGTCGATCGAAGTGGTTAAGGAGGAAATCACCCTCGATGACCACGCATCAATGACTACACTACAGGTTAACATCGGCGTCAAGAGGTCTCACCTTGGTACTGGAGTAGTAACCCAAAGAGTGTCGAGCAACTAAGGGAAGTGATGTGCAAGTGTCGGGCCTGGTCTTCGATCCCATTGAACGGTCTTCGGCGATGAAGCAGGCAACAAGGACAAGTTGGGGGTCACCGATGGATCTCTAACCAACCTATACTAAGCAGTTTAGGATAAGGTAAGGTACAACAAATAGATACAAAAGCAGTGCTATGCATCGTAATAGGTGCAAACAATAACAGAGCAAAATCTAATGCAAGCATGAGAGAATGGAATGGGCGATATCGGGTTGATCAAAGGGCTTGCCTGGTTGCTCGCAAGAAGGGGTCATCGTCGACGAGTCGATCACTGGGCGCGCATCGGTCTCGGGTTCATCAAGAGAAGAGGGGAAGAAACACTAAATATAAAGCAAACATAGCATCACAAAGCGAACATGGCAATATGTTGTGCTGGGTGTGACCTAACGCATGGTTACACGATATAGGTGAAGGGGGAATTCAACCGGGAATGTATTCCGGTGCCGCACTGTGTCAAACAGATGACCGGAGGGGAATGTTCCACGTTCAGCATGCTAGAGGCATGTGACAGCTGAACGGACCACGTATTCGAATTCGTTGGATTTTTCTGAGCAACTTTCATATAGAAAACATTTTCATCGGAGTTACGATTTAATTTCTATGAATTTTTTAATTTTAAAAAATATTCTGGAATTATTTATATTAACAGAAAAGGAAATATGATGTCATCATGGCGTCATTGTTGCATCAGCGGTCAACAGACTAGTTGACTAGTCAACAGGCCCACGGGGACCCATCGGCAGGGATCGGGCGATGCCTGGCCACCGCTGACTTGGTCAATAAGGCCACCGGGCCACTAGGGCCACGGGCAAAGACTGACGAGGTGGACCCGGACGCCCACGCCGGCACCGGGCGTTGGGGAGCCCCGCGAGCTGCCTCATGACGGAGAGGCACCGCCTCGCCGCATCCGCCCGGCAATTGCTCGGGCGCCGGACCCCTGCTCGAGAGCTACAACGATGGCGATCGGGCGTAGTGGCGGCAGGGGCTGGGTTGGCGGAGCGGCGCCGCGCGGTGAGCGGGGCGGCGGTTGGCTTCGGCATCATCGGGACGGGCTACGGGCGCCAAAAGCAGCATGGGCAGCGTTTCAAAAGGGGTCGGGCGACCCATTCGAGGTCTCACCGAGGCTGGATGGACGGTGTCGACGGTGGCGCCGATCACAAGCGACGCCGGAGCTCGGGCGCAGCTCGAGCTCGTCAAGTAGGGCATGACAGGGCAACGGCATGTGTGTCGTTGCTCGGAGCGTGGCCGGCACGCGCAAGGTTTCGGCTGAGCTCGACGGTGAGCGTGGCTACGACGATCGCGGATCTAGGCGGCGGTGAGCTACTGCAGCTGCGGCGAGTGAGCTAGGGAGGGCGAAGCGGTGCGAGGGGAAGAAAGGAGGGAGGGAGGAGCTCACCGAGCGGCTACGAAAAGCCTGCGACAGCTTAGGAGCAGCAGGGCTCCGGAATCGGGGCGGCGGCGTTCGTCGGAGCCGAGGGCGAAGGCGAGGTCGTGGCGGTGCGGCGGGGCAGTCCCGGTCCGTGCGGCTCGGCGAGGCGGATGTGGAGGCTGAGGCAGCGCCTGGGGGCACGTCGGCGAGGCGAAGGCCGGTCGGTGGCCGCGAGGACGACGGAGAACGGCGGCGAAAGGCCTGGATCGAGCGAGAAGAGAGGGAGAGGTGGAACTGGCGAGGGAGGCGCAAGGCGCAGAGAGGGGGGGGCAAGTGGAGGCGAGGGGCCGAGGCGCCGGGAGGCGCAAGCCTTATCCTCGCTCAAGCGCCGCCGGGCGAGGCGGGTCCGGGGGGACGGCGCTCAGAGCGGGCGTGCACCAGGGGAACAGAAGGGGCGCAAAGGGAGCTGGGCCGGGTTGGTTGAGGTGGGCCGAGGCCCATGGGGGGGGCACGGGCTGGCTGGGCCACTGCCCAGCTTGAGGGGGGGCTTTTCCTTTCTTTGTTTTCTGCTTTTTTTTCCAAAGAGCTTTTGCATTTTATTTTTTGCCACAATTGAATTTGCAAAATTATGCCACCGGCCAAAACAATCTCAAAGAATTAAAGTGCACCGCCTCAAAAAGGTTGGGAGGCTTTTGAATAGTTGCCAATTTTATAAATTAAAAGGGCATTTAATTTATTGCTTAGGTCAACGCTTAAGTAGCTTAGGCCACTTAAAACCTTTTGCAAAAATGTTGGTTCACCACCAATATTAGTTGTGGATTATTTGGCACATGAAGAACATTTTTGTGTTCATGTTCGAGCATTTTGAATTTCACATGTAATTTGAATTTGAATTCAACCGAATGTGAAAGAGCATGAGACAATAATGATCAGCACATGTTTAGCAAAACAATTAACTTAACCCTGTGGGTTATCAGAGCATCATTACACCGGGTGTTACAACTCTCCTCCTTCTAAAAGAAATTCTCGTCCCGAGAATTAAGAGGTAAAAGGAACAGGTCGGGTATTCAAAGACGGAGGTTATCCTCGTTCCCAAGTGGCTTCATCCTTAGAATGATTTGACCATTGCACCTTGAGGAACTTGGTAACCTTCTCGCGTGTTCGAGGTTCAGCTTCTTCAAGAATGCAGATCGGATGCTCCTTGTATGTGAGATCATCTTGAATTTCAATAAATTCGGATCCACTTCACGCTCCGGATCCTGAAGCATCGACGGTTGCGACACGGGAAGACGCCATGAACATGAGAGAACCGAGGTGGCAACCGTTGATAAGCCACCAGCCCACGACGGGCCGTAATGCGGAAAGGACCAATGTAGCGGGGGCTAGCTTGCCCTTGACTCAACCGATGAGTGCCTCTCAAAGGAGTGACACGCAGATAAGCTTGTTCACCAGGTTGATAAGTTGAACCCCAGTGTTTCCGGTCATAGTTTTCTTCTCATGGACTGGCCGCTTTGAGATTATCCCGACAATGCGAACTCGCTCTTCAGCTTGTTGAATAATGTTCGACCAATGAGTGCCTGCTCCCGCTTCTCACCAATTCGTAGGGGTTCGCACTTACGCCCATAAAGCACTTCAAAGGGTGCCATCTTCAAGTCGGCTTGATAGCTGTTGTTATAAGAGAACTCCGATAAGGGAGAGATTCTTCCCACTTCTTGCCAAAGAAATAACACAAGCCCAAGCATGTCTTCAAGAATTTGATTGACTCGCCGACTTGGCCTTGGGATTGGGGATGATAAGCAGTGCTCCGTAATAAGAGTTCCCATTGCCTCTTGGAAACTATCCTGCAACTTTGAAGTGAATAAACCGCCACGGCCCGAATCGATCTCCTTCGAATGCCATGGAGGACACACCGAGATATACAAGTTTGCTAATTGACTAGCAAAGGATTGTCTCTTGACTAGCGTAAAGTGAGCAACTTTCGAGAATTGGTCGATGACAACAAAGATAGCATCGCTACCTTTCGATACTTGGGAAGGCCTCGTGACGAAATCCATTTGATCTTATCCCACTTCCATTCAGTGAATCGAAGCGTTGTAGAAGTCCAGCCGGTTTCGATGTTCCGCTTTGACGCGACGACAAATGTCACATTCTTCGATATATCGAGCAATGTCTTGCTTCATTTTAGACCACCAAGATTTCGACGGATGTCTAGATACATCTTGGTACTTCCTTGATGAATAGAGAGAGGGTGTCATGCGCTTTTTCATCACCTTCTCTCGCTATAAGCTCGAACCGGGTACTACAATGCGATCTCTCAAGTATAAGGTTCCATCTTCACCAAGTGAGAAATCTCGATTTATCTAAGGCAAGATCCTTTTTCATCAAATCCACGTGAGCATCTTTGGCTTGAGCAGACTTAATTGCTTTCAGCAGAGTTGGTTCCAGGACAAGGTTATTCAGAGAACCCTGTGGAACTAGTTGAACGTTCAGCTCGCATAGCTCTTCATAAAGGCGGGTTGAGCTTTGTAGACCATGTGATTATTGCAATAAGACTTATGCTCGTGGCATCAGCCATTACATTAGCCTTACCAGGGTATAAGATATACCGCAGCTTGTAGTCCGCAATAGCTTCCATCCACCGCCGTCGACAGAGGTTCAGATCTGGTTGAGTAAACAGTACTTCAGACTCGATGATCGTGAAGATCTCGCAACGACATCGAGAAGGTATCCGCCATAGCTTCAGTAAAGATAACCGCCGCAAGCTCAAGGTCATGAACCGGTAGTTTTCTCGTGAGGACGCACTTGACGGGAAGCATAAGCAATCACCCCGCGCCTTGCATTAGAACACAGCCTAATCTTGACGTGAAGCGCCACAATAGATGACGAAGTCCTTGCGAGAATCAGGAGGAGCAAGCACCGGGCGGAAGTCAGCTTGTCCTTGAGTGCTCGAAACTTTCTCGACATTTGTCTCGTCCAAATAACTTAACGCCTTTGTGAAGCAGATTAGTCGCTGGTTTACATCTTGGAGAAATTTCACAAAGCGGCGACAAGAGCTGGCTAGGCCGAGAAAGCTTCGATTTGCTTACGGTCTTAGGAGGGGTCCACCAAGAATAGCCCGAACGCGCCTGGTTGACGGCAATACCATCCTTGGAGATGACATGACCAAGGTAGGTGACTTTGGGCAAGCTGAATTCACACTTGGAATACTTGGCATAAAGTTGATGCTCTCAAGCTTCTCCGCAACAAGACGAAGATGTTCAAAGATGTTCTTCTTTATTCTTCTAATATACCAAAGATATCATCCAGATAGACTACTATTTAACTTGTCGAGGTAATCCATGAATATGTAGTTCATCGACGAGAGAATGTAGCTGAGCATTGGTTAAACCGAATGACATGACGATGTACTCGTAAGAACCATAACGAAAGTGATTTAATGCGGTCTTTGGAATATCCTCTTCACTTAACACGGATCTGGTGGTAACCCAACCTCAAGTCGAAGTTTAGAGAATATCGATGATCCAGCCATTGATCATACGATCATTGATCCGAGGAAGGGATATTTGTTCAATTGTAGCTTGGTTGATAGGACGATAGTCTTGACCAAACGGTTCAGACTGGCCCTTCTTCTTGACGAAGAGAGAAGGTGCTCCCAAGCAGAGGAACTTGGACTAATGAAACCATCGCAAAGAGATTTGTCGATTTCCTCCTTCAGTTCAAGGAGCTCATGAGGCGGCATCTTGTAGGGCCGCTTACGATAGGAACGGTGCCTCGTATCAAATCGATGACGAACTCAACATCCCGCAGGGGTATTCCCGAAGTTCTTCCGAAATACGCCTTGAAGTCGCGAACAACCGAAGCTTTTAATTCCTCAAGAGGTGCCGCTCAACGATTCAAAGCATAAAGTCGAAGCTTCAGATTTTGAACCGCATTTAGCATTGTAGCTACTATCTCATCTCGAAGGGTGCGTATAGGACGGTTTTAGTGGCACAAACGATAGAAGCCAGATGTGCTTTCAACCAATCCATTCCTAGAATGAGGTCAATATTGAAGACTTCGTAATAATGGGAGAGGTATGGAACTCTAATCCTCAATCTCAATGAGGACGCTGTGGCTAACCATGGTGGTTCGACATTGGCCCGCTGGGGTGTTTACCACAAATGGAATGTGCATCTCTTCAGATTTAATGCCATGCCCGAATGCAAAATCTTCCGACATGAATGAATGTGATGCTCCTGAATCAATAAAACAAGCCGTACTGAATTAACAAGGAGAGTACCCATCACAAAGGGCAGGCTGGTCTTGAGCTTCATTCGATCAAAATGATTAGCTCTGACCACCACCATAAGGTCCGGTATTGTTGTTATGGGGCTGATTGTTACGACCAGAGAAGGCGAGCCACCGATCCCGACTCGAGGGCATTTCTCGAGCGTGACCGAAGGACACACTTGAAGCATAGACCATCATTGGGATTGGGAGCAGAAGCTTGGGGTGGTACAGCCTGAGGGGCTGCCTCATGTGGAGGAGGCGCACGAGGTGCAATATAGGACTGTCTTGGTGCAAAAGCAGTTGGACGATACATGCCGTGGGGAATCCATATCCGACGCTTCGCTACCGACGGGCCCAAGATGAGCCAACGTCGCGATTACGCCTTAAGGGATCCCTCGTGTTCCCAAGACCAGTCTCAACCTAAATAGCCTTGTTCACCAAGGTGGCAAAGTCGGCAAAGTCATGAACGAGCAATGCTAGCTTGATATCAGGGTGAAGTCCATCACGAAACTTCTCTTGCTTACGAGCATCAGTTGCAATGTCTTCTTCAGCATAATGTGACAAGTCTAGAAATTCCTGCTGATAAGCATCTACTGCACTTGTTGCCTTGGGTGAGGTTATGAACTCTCGCTTCTTCCCGTCCATGGTTCCCCGAGGAATGAAACGGGCACGGAAGGCGGCTTGGAAATCCGCCAAGTAATGACTGCTCCAAGAGTAGGGTACGCCTGTGGCTGTCCCACCATTGAGCAGCAGGACCCTTGAGGAAGAAAGATGCGAAGGTGACATAGCTGCAGGGGGCAACACTAGCAGACTCCATTTCATATGTGATGTCGCTGGAGCCACCATCAGCATCAAGGGGTTGAGTTGAGCTATGTAGATAGTTGGGTTGAGGCGCATGAAGTCCCGCAGAGTTATCGGGTTGGCTGTTGATTCATGTTCGGACGAGGAAACCGAGCCATCATTCCTTCCATGAACTGCTTGCATAACTCAAACTGTTGCATCATTCCAAAGAAAGAATTCGGCGGTGGTGGATCGCTGGCACCACGGCCACGCACCAGCGGGTCTAACCATCCCGCTAACATGTAATGGGGTAGCTCAAGATTGAGCATTTGCAAAGACAAGGATCATTCATGATGAAACATGCATAAGGAAAGAGGTGCGATGGATACCACTTCGTAGTCAACACGATGTGTGTGTACTATTCAAGAGGCTATTCTAAGGAATAACTATGGCTTTATCCAACTTCGGGTGAATGTGGTCACGGATCCTAATGTTAGTAAATTCTTAACCCGAGTAGAAGAGAGTTCAGAGTCCCGAGTATAGACGAGGAGTAAAAGATGTTAATACCACCCAATGGCGACGTGGGACCGTAAGCCACACACCAATGTTAGTAAAAGTTTTTCGTGACTAGACTCAACTTCGCCAAGGAGTTGGAAAGGGGCTACCTACAGCAAATGGCTCGATACTAACTTGTGACGCCTCGATTCAATCGCACACTAATCATACACGCAAATGTGTACGATCAAGATCAAGGACTCACGGAAGATATCACAACACAACTCTAGACACAAATTAAAATAATACAAGCTTTATATTACAAGCCGTGGGCCTCGAGGGCTCGAATACATAAGCTCGAAACACAAGAGTCACGGAAGCAACAATATCTCGAGTACGTATATGAGTTAGACAAGTCTGCTTAAGAAGGCTAGCACAAAAGCAACATCGATCGAAAAGGCAAGGCCTCCTCGCCTGAGCCTCCTAACTACTCCCGGTCATCGGCGGCCTCCACGTAGTAGTAAGCATCGGCGGTGGCATCTGCCCTGGCTCCAACATCTGTTGCATCAACCGAAAGAAGAAGAAAGGGGGAAAAGGAGGAGCAAAGCAACCGTGAGTACTCATCCAAAGTACTCGCAAGCAAGGATCTACACTACATATGCAACATTATCAAAGGAAGGCTGATATGTGGACCGGACTGCAGAATGCCAGATTAGAGAGAAGGTTTAGTCCCATCAAGACTAGCATCTTCTCGAAACCACCATCTTGCAGCAAACAAGAGGGAGTAGAGTAGCATAACGTAAAGTAGTAGTAGTGTTATCAACTCGCCGAGATCCTTTCGACCCTCAGAAAGATATCCCAGAGCCATACTATCCAGCTTATCATCACAATCCAGTTCTCATCGCAATCCATTGCTCATATCCATGTCTCATCTCAAGTATCCAGCCTAGTTGTATCGATCGATACAACCCCAAGTGTCCGCTATCAGAGGACAGTGCTATCGACAGATGTTTTCTTCACCGCAGGGTGCACCAACTTACCCACCACGCCGCTTAACTCCGCCGACACACTTTCTGTGGTCATGCCCGCCTCGCCAAACAATACGCCGCAACCCGACCTAGGCTTAATAGAGAGGCCAGCACGCCGACTAAACCTATGCCCCTCAGGGTCATGGGCCATCTCCCGGAACTCCTGACGCTATGAGGGCGGCCGGTGAGCAGACCTAGCTACCTCCTTCAACAAGGCAGCGCCACGCAGTCCAACCCGGCGCAGGCCGCCGCCGCCGACGCCTATTAAGCTTCTGCTGATGTATACGACGCAGTAACGCCCATACTATGCCCACGTGATGGTTAGTGCTATCAGCCGAGGCCCTCGGATCAAATATCCAAATCGAGGGATTAGGAACGCGCAGTAACAAGCATAGACTCACGAAAGATGTGACCCCGCTGTCTCATCTCGAGGACTTGCGGCAAGGGCTAGAATGCCCGCCACGCCAGTAATTATCTCGCTGGCACCTCCAGTCAACCCGACTCCACATCACTGCAATTAAGCTCACGCGGTACCCTCGTGGTCGCACCCATCTTTCCAAGTAACAAGTGGTAAAGTCCAAGTAATCGTGGTGTCCAAACATCAAGGGAAAACCCGAGGAATCACCCCGGCGAATTCCACTAGATGTAATCATCAAGGTGAACGAAGAGGAATCACCCCGAGGTTCACATCGAGGGGTTGCACGACGAGTCGTATCGAAGTGGTTAAGGAGGAAATCACCGATGACCACGACCAATGACTACACTACAGTGGTTAACATCGGTGTCAAGAGGTCTCACCCTTGGTACTTGATAGTAACCCAAGAGTGTCGAGCAACTAAGGGAAGTGATGTGCAGGTCGGGCCTGGTCTTCATCCCATTGAACGGGTCTTCATGATGAAGCAGGGCAACAAGGACAAGTTGGGGGTCACCGATGGATCTCTAACCAACCTATACTAAGCAGCTTTAGGATAAGGTGTAAGGTACAACAAATAGATAAAAAGCAGTGCTATGCATCGTAATAGGTGCAAACAATAACAGTAGCAAAATCTAATGCAAGCATGAGAGAATGGAATGGGCGATATCGGGATGATCAAAGGGGCTTGCCTGGTTGCTCGGGCAAGAAGGGGTCGTCGTCGACGAGTCGATCACAAAGTGCGATCGGTCTCGGGTTCATCAAGAGAAGAGGGGAAGAAACAATAAATATAAAGCAAACATAGCATCACAAAGCGAAACATGGCAATATGTTGTGCTGGGTGTGACCTACCGCATGGCTACACGATATAGGTGAAGGGGGAATTCAACCGGGAATGTATTCCCGCCCGACCAGGTCAAACAGATGACCGGAGGGGAAATATTGCACGTTCAGCATGCTAGACGCATGTGACAGCTGAACGGACCACGTATTCGGATTCGTTGGATTTTTCTGAGCAACTTTCATATAGAAAACATTTTCATCGGAGTTACGGTTTAATTTCTATGAATTTTTAAAGTTTAAACAATATTCTAGAATTATTTATATTAACAGAAAAGGAAATATGACGTCATGATGGCGTCATTGTTGCATCAGCGGTCAACAGACTAGTTGACTAGTCAACAGGCCCACGGGGCCCATTAGCAGGATCGGGCGATGCTCAACACCGCTGACTTGGTCAATAAGGCCAGCCGGCCATCGGGGCCACGGGCAGGACTGGCGAGGTGGACCCGGACGCCCACGCCGGTACCGGGCTAGAGCCCCGCGAAGCGCTCCCGCGACGGAGAGGCACCGCCCTCACCGAACTGCCCGGCAGTTGCTCGGGCGCCGACCCCGCTCGAGAGCTACAACGCGGCGACGGGCGATAGTGGCGGTAGGGCTGGTTGGCCGGAGCGCGCGGCGATGAGCGTGGCGGCGGCGTTGGCTTCGCATCATCGGGACGGGCTACGGGCGCCAAAGCAGCGCGGGGCAGCTGCTCAAAAGGTGGGGTCGGGCGACCCATTCGAGGTCTCACCGAGGCTGGATGGACGGTGTCGACGGTGGCGCCGATCATGGGCGGACGCCGGAGTTCGGGCGAGCTCGAGCTCGCTGGCGTAGGGCACGACAGGCAACCGCATGTGTGTCGTTGCTCGGAGCGTGGCTGGCACGGCAGCAAGGTTTCGGTTGAGCTCGACGGTGAGCGTGGCCACGACGACTGCGGATCTAGGAGGCGGTGAGCTACTGCAGCTGCGGCGAGTGAGCTAGGGAGGGCGAAGCGGTGCGAGGAGAAGAAAGGAGGGAGGGAGGAGCTCATCGAGCGGCTACGAAAAGCCTGCGACAGCTTAGGAGCAGCAGGGCTCCGGAATCGGGGCGGCGGCGTTCGTCGGAGCCGAGGGCGAAGGCGAGGTCGTGGCGGTGCGGCGGGGCCGTCCCGGTCCGTGCGGCTCGGCGAGGCGAATGTGGAGGCCGAGGCAGCACCTGGGGGCACGTCGGCGAGGCGAAGCCGGTCGATGGTCGCGAGGACGGCGGAGAACGGCGGCGAGCGCGCTGATCGAAAGCGAGAGGAGAGGGAGAGGTGGAACTGGGAGGGAGGCGCAAGGCGAGCGAGAGGGGGGGGCAAGTGGAGGCGAGGGGGCCGAGGCGCTGGGAGGCGCAAGCCTTATCCTCGCCTCGCCGCCGGGCGAGGCGGGTCCGCGGGACGGCGCCTCAGAGCGCGCGCGCACTGTGGAACAGAAGGGGCGCAAGGGAGCTGGGCCGGTTGGTTGAGGTGGGCCGAGGCCCATGGGGGGCACGGTGGCAGCCGGGCCACTGCCCAGCTTGAGGGGGGGCTTTTCCTTTTCTTAGTTTTCTGCTTTTTTCCAAAGCAGCTTTGCATTTTCTTTTTTTGCCACAATTGACTTTTGCAAAATTATGCCACCGCCAAAACAATCTCAAAGAATTAAAGTGCACTGCCTCAAAAGGTTGGGAGGCTTTTGAATAGTTGCCAATTTTATAAATTAAAAGGGCATTTAATTTATTGTTTAGGTCACGCTTAAGTAGCTTAGGCCACTTAAACCTTTTCCAAAAATGGTGGTTCACCAAGAATATTAGTTGTGGATTATTTGGCACATGAAGAACATTTTGTGTTCATGTCTCGAGCATTTTGAATTTCACACAGAATTTGAATTTGAATTCAACTAGAATGTGAAAGAGCATGAGACAATAATGATCGTGCACATGTTTAGCAAAACAATTTACTTAACCCTGTGGGTTATCAGAGCATCATTACACCGGGTGTTACACGCGCCCCTAAGCTTGGCTCCCTCCCTTCGCCCTCCCCCATTCATACACCGAGGCCGCCAAAACCCGTGAAACCCCACGCCCTCCGCCGGCCTCCCGACCGCCCACCAAGACACTTCGACCACGCCGCCCACCGCAACAGCTCGCCGCCCCTCATTCACCGCACCGGATGAGGATCCGCTAGAATCTCGCCGTCCCGCCGGATCAGCCGCCTGCCCTCCACCTCCAAGGAGTTGCCCGATGTTCGCTTTGTCTATCGCGACACCTCAATCCCCATAGCACCGTGTTGACCTGCCCCACCGAACCGCAGCACCCTCACCAATTCCTCCGATGAAGCCGAGGCCAACTCGGCGCCACCAAGGAGGTTCTGCACTCACCGCTGCATTTTATCTTTTATTCGATCTCACGGGTTGCCGGTGCTCGACACCGAGCAGACATGGTGTTCCATCGCCGCACCGCCGCCGCCACATCATCCACGACGCCTCTCCCCATGTCGCTTGCTTCCTCAGCAAGCGCATTTCCACAACGGCACTAGCTGCAATCGCCCGCTTCGCCATGCCGCGGCTCGTTTTGATGTCGGTCGCGCTGCGCTGCTCCCCGCTTTCGCTCGCGTTGCTGCTCGCTTGCTCGCTGCACCGCTGCTGCCGCAAGACGACCTCCAAAGCAGCTGTGTGAGTTGTTGCTTTAGCACTCGCCGCGATGCTACCGCATCGACTTGCTCTCTCGCTAGTGCTGCCTCTACCGAGCCGCCTCGCTGATTTAGGTCATCGCTTCTTCGCTACTAGTGCTCGAACGCCTAAACATCTATTGCAATGCTCGTTACTAGTTCAATCAGTTTCGATCGTGAAGTTCATTTTCTTCGCTAAGTTCAGAGTGAACAGTACTTACAAGATCCGCTCGAGCTGCCGCGGGCGCCGCCGATGCGCTTTTACATCTAGCACTTTTCGAGATGTATTTTACATCATCTATTGCGATGATATTAGGGTCCCACTTCAGATTAAAGTTTTATGCCTTGTCATGCTTCAGCCTCGTCGCCAGACACCTTAGCGGAGCTGCTCCAACGACGAACTGTCCATCACAATGAGCAAGACTTGCGCTGTTTCTAGAGGCCTCGATCTTCTTCCCGCCTCCGACAAATACACCAAAGATCATCACCATCCTCCATGTCCAACCCAATGATGCCGAGGTCAACAAGGCTATGCCAAAGAGGTTGTACACTGCCGTGATCACTTTGTTTCTCCATTCCTCCGTTTTCCCATTCATGTGAGCCAAACACCAAAGTTGACTGAAATCCTATGTTTCAAAATGCTCTGCTTTGCACGCAGCATTCCTATCCTATTCCCTGTTTTTCCTGTCCCTCGCTTATAGAATCCTCCAATTCTAAGGAGCCCTTACAGATTTACTTCATTTTCAGATTACGCCAAAGAAAACTCGTGTTATGTCCTGCCCCGCCGGTCAGCCATCCACCCCACATGAGGTACACCATTGATGTAAGTTGCTCATCGCAGCAGTAGATCCCCCGCAGATTTCTTTCGCCGCCGTATCATCTTCCCTGCTGCCGCAGCCACGCCTAACTGCATTACCATCATCGATCGAGCAGATGAACCCGAGGACTAGACAGCCCCGAAGAGAGGTCGCAGTTTTCGTGGTTTGCTTACGCTATACATCGCTAATATTACCTACTACTTTATCGCTCAATCTTGAGTTTTGAATTGCCCATGGGTCTCATATCGAGCCAAGAATGAATAGTATCCGTCCACTATCCGTTCATCCGGGGTCTTCTATGTGGTTCATGTTGGTGGGCAACAAACAATAGATGATCCATTGTCTATCTTTTAAACCAAGCTATAATCTACCGCTATCATTAGTTTTGGATCCATCCACTGCTTGCTACCATCAGTCTTGATTTTTGCATGCACCCCTTAGGCCTTACAAAATCTAACTATTTTTTATTATGCATGTCGATATCGTATACAATCGCATCAACATGTAGAGAAAAGACAAGACCGCTATGGCGAATATAATGTCATGCGACGTTGCTCCATGGTGGGCGGCGTGCCCCCTCTCCTCGCATTTCCGATTGTATTCCAGAGGAAGATAACTGCTCGATGGAGATTCGTATGAGCCGACCATGCATGTTTACCACCGAGGTGTTTGTTTAACCCGCATGCCGATGTTGGTCATATCATGCATATGGCGCCTTGCATTGCTTACATTATACATCTTATATGTCATCACTTAGTTTAGATTTGCTTTGTGTGAATGCCACTGCTTGGTTTTCAGATTATATTCTCCATTATTCCTAAATATTTGACTTTTTAGAGATTTCAACAAGTGACTACATACGGAACAAAATGAGTGAATCTACACCCTAAAATATGTCTATATACATCCGTATGTGGTAGTCCATTTGAAATCTCTAAAAAGACAAATATTTAGGAACGGAGGGAGTATATGGGAATTATGCAATGCCATCTTCTTTAGCTAGGCATCATATACGTGAATCATGCAATGCCATCCTGTTTAGCCAGTCATCGTATATGTGAATTTTATTGTGCCATATTTTGTTCCATAATGTGTTCCATTTGTCAGCAATGTTTATACATTCATCTACTCTTCCTGTGCATCAGCCATTTGAGTCGGTCATGGGAAAATCTGAGTGAAAACAAGGTCTTCGAAAGGCCATACTACCGTCGATGCAGATTTCTTGTTGGTTACGATAGCTCCTCGAGGAGGATTCAGAGAAATGACCAACAGATCCCCGAGGTGCATGCTCTAACTTGGCTGGGTTATATTGCTCATATCATGCATATGGTGTCTTGCATTGCCATGCCATCCGCTTAGATTAGACATGCTTTGTGTGAATGCCTCCTGCTTGCTTTCTATATCGATATGTGAATTATGCAATGCTATGTTTTTCAGCCAATTATCATATATGTGAATTATGCACCGCCATGGAGCCAGCATCATATATGTGAATTATCTCATGCCATCTTTTTTTTTCATTACGATTTCATTTGTCGATTAATCTGTATATTGAACTACTCTTCATGTGTATCAGCCATTTGAGTCGGTTATGGAAAAATCTGGAGTGAAAACAAGGTCTTTAGAGCAGGCAATGGTACCTGTTGAAGCATATATCTCGATGGTTACATGGAGCTCCTCAGAGGAGGATTCAGAGACAGATGACCAGTCCTATATCCCACCTGAGGTGTATGCTCTAAGTTGCAATGTTTATATTTCTCATATGTTTAGACATCATATGCACAATATTGAATTCTATCTGCTTAGTTTAGAGATCATACATGCGAGTGCCAGCTGCTTAGTATATGAATCAATTATGTCAATTATATCATGCCATCATGTATACTTAGACAACATGTATGTGAATTATTTCATCCCAACCTATTTTAGAAAGACATCATATAGTTTTTTCATGTCATCCTGTTTAGGTACTCATCATATGTTGAATTATGCCATTATATCATGTCAAGTTATCCATCATATATCTGAAACTGTGTCATGCTATCCTGTTTAGTTAGGCATCATATATGTGAAATTGTGTCATGTCATTCTGCTTGGTTAGACAACATATATGTGAATTACCACATCCGCTCATCATACAATGTCTGTGTGTTCAATTTCTTTTCTTGTTTATCACCCATTTGAATTGGAGGGGTGATGGCAGATCTAAGGAGCAAAACCCGTTCTTCACAAAAGACAAGTATACCCGTCGATGCAGATAGAACCATGGTTGTACCGCCCACAAACTAGCACCACCACACATAATCGAGACTCTTCCAGATTGCACACTTGCACCATTGGGCAGAGAACCAGCTACAACCCATCTAACCGCAACCCCAAATGGATAGTAACCCACTTATAGTTGACAAAGCACCATGTCCACCACAGAGTACCCCACACGAGCAGTTTGTAAGCTATTGCAAGGCTCAAAGCACGAAGACCACCACAGCTAACCCAAACTCCACGCTTAAAGCGTAAGAGCAACTGTTTCGTGTCGATTTCGTAGCTATGGTCCATACCTTTGTCATTGCATCACCAGATTTACTCATACCAACTACTTTCAAATTTGAAGGATCCAATTGAAACTCCAATGGCGCAAATGTATGTTTTAAACCTATTTCTTTAACGGATTGCTGTTCTAACTTCTTGCTCTATGTTGATTTCAGTTTAAGTTGTATAAATAGTTATGTTCTCATGTGATGCACATTACAAGTGCTGCCAATGTCGTAGTTTCTCACACTTATATTATGTCTATGCTGCCGTGTCTTAAAAATATATGAGTTGAACTGTTTCTATCTTGATTAGGGAACATAAACTAGAATGATATGGACAATACAAGGACCATAGTACATAGATATATGTTTGTTTCATGTCGTTATCCCGTCCACCTTACTATCAACCAGCTTACTAAAATGAGTGTAGTATACTACAAGCTAAACTCGTGATGTGTCTCGCTTGTTTCTCTTGTAGTATGCAAACAGTATATTGGAGAAGAGCACCCCACTATGAAATGCTAGAGAAAGTAATGCAGATAAGGTTCAAGATAGTGAGACTTCGTTGGTCTCCAAGAAAGGTGATAAAACGATCTTGTAGACAAAGTGAGAAAACCCCACAATTCTGCGCTGATGTAGTGTTCGAAGTTATCGCCAGCATCACCGCACAAGCTTTCAAACTCGCTGCTCAATCACTTCGCTTCTTCGGCCTCAGCTACAAGCTAAAAGGCATCAACATATCTGTATACGGCAAGAAGTCAAGGACCGAGGAAGTCCCCGCAGAATTCAGATGTGTACTTTTCAGCAACAAAGAAGTTACTGGAGGATTTAAGCGCCAAACAAGAGAAAGTTAATAAGCTTGCTAAGCATCTTGTCGGGCATTATGGGTACCCGTATATTGTTTCTTGAACTCTTCCAAATGGTTTCAGCTCGACTTGTTTTGCTGCGCTTATATGTCATTGTGTTCTATATTTGCACCGTGGTGAACTTTGATGCCCAAAGTGATGTAATATGTGTAATAGCCGTGATAGCCTAGCATAAGTTGTTTGCTTATTTATTTCCTTGTTGTCTTGTTTATTTGTTTGCTTGTAGTCGCAGTTCTTTTTCCGCTGGTTTGCTAGTGGCTGCAATAACCTATTTTTAAAACTAGGCCACAATAACCATGGGCTAATATTTACCGTAGTGACACCGGCCTCCTACGGGCCATAGAAACAAGGGCTCATACGGGCTGTAGAAACAGAGGCCTTCTACGGGTCAGAAACATTGGGCCTTCTACGGTCAGAAACAATGGGCCTTCACGGCCCTATCATCAATGGGCCTTATACGGGTCAGATGATCGACACAAACATGGGCCAATAACAGGTCAGCATTATGGCCAGAACGGCAAGAGTTGAATCGTCTGCTCATGGGCCGACCTGTCACGCCTCGATGCGGTTATATCTCCCACGTGTCGAGGCACGACTTAGAGGCATAACCGCATTGAAAGCAATGTCGCAAGTGAGGTAATCTTCACACAACCCATGTAATAAATAAGGAAAGAGATACATAGTTGGCTTACAATGCCACTTCACACAAGACATAAATAAACATCCATCATTCGTAGTACACTCAAGGTCCGACTACGGAACCAAAATAAAAGAAGATACCCCAATGCTACACAGATCCCCGATCGTCCCAACTGGGCACCACTATCGATCATCGTGAAAAGACACATAGTAACGACCACGCCTCGTCGAACTCCCACTTGAGCTCGGCTATGCCACCGTGACCGCATCATCGAACTCGCAACTGTTTTGTAGAATCTGTGAGTCACGGGACTCAGCAATCTCACACCATGAGATCAAGACTATTTAAGCTTATAGGAAGGACAGAGTAGTAAGGTGGAGCTGCAGCAAGTTTACTAGCATATATGGTGGCTATTTCGCAAAAGAGAGCGAGAAGAGGAGCAAAGCACGGTCGTGAAGCTAGTAGCGATCAAGAAGTGAACCTGAACTACTTACGCCAAACATAACTCCAACATCAGTTCACTTCCCTGACCACGAGAAGAGACCATCACGGTTACACACGCGTTGATGTGTATTTTATTTGAGGTCAACTTTGGGTTTTCTACAACCGACATTAACAAATTCCCATCTGCCTCATAACCGCTGGCACGGCTTTCAAAGATATTACCTCGCAGGGTGTCCCAACTTAGCCCATTATAAGCTCTCACGGTCAACGAAGGATATTCTTCTACCGGAAGACCCGATCAATCTCGAATCCCGGACTACAAGACATTTCGACAAAGAATAAAACAAGACCAGCAAAGCCGCCTGACAGCCGACAACCCGATAGGAGCTGCACATATCTCGCTCGTGGCACATCCGGATGAGCAGTCCATACAACTAAAACCAGACCTCAAGTTGCCTTGAGGGGCGCTGCATGGGTTTAGTTCGGCCAGCACTCAAGGAGCACCGTCCGGGGTTAAATAAAGATGACCTCGGCTCGCGAAACCCGGGGAAAAGGCTTAGGTGGCAAATGGTAAACCAATGTTGGGCCTTGCCGGACGAGTCCTATTCAAAGCGAACTGTCAAGGGGGTCCCATAAATCACCCAACCGTAAGGAACGCGAAATCAAGGAACATAACACCGTATGACGGAAACTAGGTGGCAAGAGGAACAAAACACCTGCATAAGGCCGAGCCTTCCACCCTTTACCAAGTATATAGATGTATTAATTATAGCAGATATATATATTGTGATATCCCCAACAAGTAAACATGTTCCAAAAAGGAACAACATCTCCATGTTCCAACAAGGAACAAACTTCAGCTTCACCGCAACTAGCAACGCTTATAAGAGGGGCTGAGCAAAGCGGTAACATAGCCAATCAACGGTTTGCTAGAAAAGGATGGTTAGGGCTGACATGGCAATATGGGTGGCATGATATAGCAAGTGGTAGGCATCGTGGCATACGATAGCAAAAGAGCGAGCAACTAGCATAGCAAAGATAGAAGTGATTTCGAGGGTATGGTCATCTTGCTCAGCAGTGTTCTCGAGTTGTCGAAAGCTTGATCCTCGTAAGCGCTCAACAGGTTCCTCGCTCATGTACTGCCTCCCGCTCTACCCAAAGCAACAACACAAACAAAGGAACCACAATAAATCACGGTGCAATGCACAATCAACATGATGCAAAACATGACATGATATGCGAGATGTGATATGCAATGCGATGCGCATCCGAATGAAAATGATGAATCAGGCATCAACTTGGCAAACCAAGTATGCCACTGAAAGATGAGATGATTTCGCTGAAATCGATATAAAGATCACCGAATCGATGCACGGTTTGCAAATGACAAGCAAAACAAGAATGGCACAAATCGCCATTAACAAAGATGATGCCACTTAGCAAGCAACAAGAAATTAAGCTACTGCACCCAAACGTACCAACAAAGTATATGGCAGTGATCTACACAAGATGCTTGACAAAAGATGAGCACTGAGCTACGGCTAAATCACATCATAACAGGTTCAAACAAGCATGGCAAAAGTGCATAAAATATCAGGCTGGACATGGCAAAAACAGCATCAGGTAGTAATGTTCAGAGCAACAAAACTACATGCTACAGGAACTTATAATAGCAAAACAAGGCATGGCATGAATCTAATCAAAGCATAGAACAAAAGTCCCTTACTGACCATAAGCCAAAAAGGATCATAAAATATAGTAACACCCATGTCAATATTGAAAGTTTCGTTAACAGATTCAGCAACATGGCATGTCAAAAACAGATAACGAGTAGGCATGTTTGAGAGCTCGATGCACTCACTACAGAGCCTTATATGATAAACTAAGCATACATACATCAAGAAGACATGACATAGAAGACATACATGGCAAGAACAACATCATAGCATACGTGGATCAACCACAACAACCTAGGCAAAATTGAATAACATGTAAACAATCTGCCAGGAAACATTTAATAGCAAAAGTAGAGCTCGATTGACTCAAGCTATGGCACTCCATAATTGCAAACAAGGGCATGGATGGACAGAGCAAGAAATGTTTAACAAAACATCCTTACTGAAGTATCTCAAAATATGCATGGATCTCTCGTAGCATCAAGTTAACATGGCATCAAAATATCAGCTAAACAGGGCTGAAAACAGCAACATCAGACACCTATTTTGCATGCTTGTGCTAGTCACCACATAGATCACAAAATACATGGCATACACCCTGGAAATATGGCATGGCATATTACAAAACACATGTAGGACTCCAATTCATAGGGTGCACACATCAATCATAGCAAAATAACAAAGTGCAAGTTCTGTTAAGAAATGTAAACTAACATCACATAGCCCTCTTCCAATAGCATTTCGGGCATCAAGATGAGCTCAAATGAAAATGATGCAATGAGATTAAATGATCTACTCTTTGAGGCGAACATTTTGATATATTATACGCGCAAAATGGAGTTACAGATGCAAAGTTACGCTACGTTAAAAATGCCACAAAATATCACAGGGTGCAAAAACTTAGAGGAAAAGAGGAGGGGGAAGAAGTCAACGGATCGGGATCCGGCCGATCCGGATCGGCGAGGCTGCGGCGGGCGCCGAGTGGGAGGAGGCGGTTGGGCGGCTCGCCGGAGGGCGATGGCGCCGGGCGGAGGGACGCGGGCGGCGGGGCGACGGCGGCGGGCCGGGCCACGGCAGGGCGGCGGCCGGGCGGCGAGGGTGGATTTGGCGGCGGGAGGCGGGCGATGGCGCTGCCGGG
This sequence comes from Aegilops longissima, assembly GCA_021605205.1. Taxonomy (NCBI): domain Eukaryota; kingdom Viridiplantae; phylum Streptophyta; class Magnoliopsida; order Poales; family Poaceae; genus Aegilops; species Aegilops longissima. The sequence goes on along the minus strand of JAHIAM010014940.1, from coordinate 87,853 downwards.
CGAGGGCGGGCGGCGGAGGCGGCCGGTGCGGGCGGGCGGCCGAGCCGGTCGGTCCGGGCGGCGAAGGCGGCATGGCGCGCGGGCGCGCGGCGGCTGCATGCGGGTCGGTAGGGTCCTCTGCTGGGTTCGGGCGGCGCTGGCGGCGGAGGCGGCGGCGGCCACGGGCACGCGCTGGTTGGGCGAGGGCGGCGGCGATTGTCCGGGCGGCGGACGGACGCGCCAGCGGCGTGATGAATTTTTTAGGGTTTCGGGAAGAAGACCCGGATTTGGACGGGAGATGTTTAAATAGGCATAGAGGGGGCTAGAGAGTCCAAATGAGGTGTAGTTTTCACCACACGATCGTGGATCGAACGATTTAAGAGCATGGAAGTGACTTAGATGGCTTATTGGGCTGTTTTGAAGGTGTTGGGCTGCAACTTAAAAGAGGCCTTTGCGAGTGCGTTAACCGCTGAGTACCAAACGAGCTCCAAATGACCAAACTTGACCGTGGTCTACGGTGGTATACCAAGGCCACTAGACTAACCTCAGTCCATTCCGAGAGAGTTTAGTACCCGCAGACGAAAAACGTAAAAGGGCCGCCGGGAGATAGGAGTGCCGGATTGCAAAACGGACAACGGAAAAATGCTCGAATCATGAGACTAACACGTATGCAAATGCGATGCACATGATGACATGATAAAAATGCATGACATGGACAAAATGCAAATGAAGAAAACCCGACCACGGAGGGAATATCATATCACAATGCCGAAAATGGCAAGAGTTGAGTTACAAATATGGAAAGTTACGTCCGGTGTTACACGCACCATAACGGGCCATCGTTAATAGGTTGTATTTGATGACGCTTATGAAACGCCCAATGTACTAACGGACCACAAACGGGCCGATCAGAACCACGGGCTGAATTTGGCCCACAAGCGTAAAATTACAGAACGGGTCAGAATTAAACGAATGTCAAATGAGCCCAACAATAAATGGGCTCGAGAAGGCCGAAAGATAACGGGCCATTAATGGGTATAAAGTGATACATCGTTCATTACGGGCCGCCACCACGGGCCGTTAATGGGTCTAAAGTGATACATTGTTCATTGCGGCCGCCACCACGGCCGTTAATAGGCCAAGAGTTACATAGGGCCTCATATGGGCCGAAGACGCCATGGGCCATACATGGGCCGGCGAAAACGGGTCGAATCATATTGATGGCCCAGATGACGCCATTAGGCCTAATTCGGTAGGGCGAACGGGCCTTGGGTTAGCGGGTCTGAAATGGGCTATATGCTAACAAGCCGCTAACAAAGCTTCCCATGGGCCGCCCGCCACCTTTCGACCAAGTCAAACGGGCCGCCTTTTTCACAGAATGGGCCTCTATTGGGCCGGCCACGACGACGATCATAGGCGCCTTCTCCAATGAGTGGATGACATCTGTCCCAACAATGAGCCGACACGCAGTTTCTCCAGCCAATGACGATTTTACACGGGAAAATCCCCATTGGTCGGGCTGTTAACGGTTATCGGATCCAAAACCCGACCCGATAGCTTAACGGTGTTCCGCTAAAGGATGCCACGGTCGGTCACCCTTGACGAAAGCACTTCGGGACGCCGATTATCGCCATGGAAGTGGACACTTCCATGATGATAATTTTGGTAATGTCATGGAACACTTCTACGATAGCAGTACGTATGACTATCTTGATTCTCGCTATAAATTTGTCATGGATGTACATGCATGACAAAAACGCGACCCATCGTGGACAAACACGTATCATCACGGAAGTGTATTTTTTTTGTAGTGCTCCCCGCCATCAAACACTATCTTGGCCCGCATATTGGTGGCCTTCTTGGCAGAAATGGATGGAGGGCTTCAGAAATGTGGCCTTGTCCCACATCAAGGACACAGGTGTGTATCGACCGTGTGACGGCAGAAGTCTTCGCAGCCGAAGCATCCTCCGCATGTGGGGTTACTTTCAAACAGAAAGCCCATAGCCGAAATTGTAGTAGAAAACCGTAGTTGTTATCCACTACAAAAAAGCTTCCATTGTCGAGACAAGGAGGGAAGAAGTCTTGATACTCAATGACAAACGGATCCCACATGGATTTTTTTAAGACATAGTTTACGGCAATTCTGCTTTTGCGCGTCGCCTCGGCAACAACGATAATATTATGGAGCATGTTCCATGCATGTTATGGAAGCTACTAATGTGATGACTCTGCTAGAGTTTCTTTTAATCCAGTTCTACTGAACCATATCTTGCCACACAACGATAGTTTGGACAAAGATATTATTTTGGCTATATGTATTGAACCATACTTAAGCATCGGGTTTGCATCTCGTCGCTGAGACTACACGATATCACGTATCCTCTTGGCACGCCCCCATCACCACTATTCATATGCTTCGCACGTGCTTGACTATGCAGTCATGTCTGAACTTTCTGAACCTTAACTCATCATGTGAAGTGGACTTGTGTCAAGTTGCTTCTTCCATGGTTATGGGAGTACTCCTTGCTGAACCAAAACATTGCCGCCCAACCTATCTGAAATTTCCTTGGCCGCATCTTCTGGCAATAATTTTTCCACTGCACAAGGCACTGAGCCACCACATCGTCCATCCTGTTACCATTCTCCTCCTCCCAAAATAGCAACCAACCCTGCCTACCCACTGAAGTGCAAATTTGCAAGAGCTGAACTGTTCCAATTAGAATTAGAGGTTTGAATCCCAAGTTGCATCGCACTGGAAATTAGAATACCATTATTCGTCGTCGCATTTAGTTTGAGACTTTGAGCACCAGTGGTGAACTGATTGATGCATACGGTTCACCGCTCAAGATTCACATCCTTAGAGCATCTTCAGCCGCTTCTTCAACAGGCCTTTACCGGCGATTTTTATGCCGCCGCCAAAAATCGCCCAACCGATTCCTGTGAGCCCGTTACGGTTTGGGCTGAATCTGACGCCGGCGGACCCAGGCCGAACCCGGCGAGCGTTTTTTGTGCGAAAGAGAATGGGCCCGCCGAGTCAGTGAGACACCGCTTCGTCGCCCTCATCGCCTCGGTTCCCACGGGAATCAATGCGAAGGTTGCCGCACCGGTCAACCTCCATTGGTGCCTCACGGGCGGTGCAGTGAACGTGCCGCGACGCGCGTCCCGCCACGTGTCGCCCAGCATCAACCCGTCGCCGCCCAGCTTCGGCTATAAAAGGCGACCTCCCACCGGTAGAAGCCACAGCTCTCAATTCCCCCTTATCCGGCGCAGAAAGCAACACTCTCCCCTCTTCCCGCCAACGAAAAAGATGGCCGAGAGGTACCCAGGCGACGACGCGGCAGCGAACGGCTTCGGCCGCCGCCACCTCCAAGAGCCGGAGGCGCGCCTTCTCTACGAGGCCGAGTACCTTGCGCCCCCAGCCATGCGGGTGCCGGGGACATGGAGGCTGAGCGCCGGCGGTGTCCCGGTGCCACCGGTGCCCGAAGGGGCGGCGTGGTGGGCCGAGATCCCCCGCATCCGCTCGTCCATGACGGAGGAGCAGCGGAACGAGCCGCGCCACACCGCTGATACGCTCTGTCAGATCTACTTTTCCAAACACTTTGCCCTTGTTTTGGACTCTAACTTGCATGATTTGAATGGAACTAACCCGGACCGACGCTGCTTTCAGCAGACTTTCCATGGTGTTATTTATGTGCGTAAACAAAAGTTCTCGAATGACCTGAAACTTCACGGAACGCCTATATGGAAATAATAAAAAATCCTTGCAAAGATGAAGACCAGGGGCCCACACTTAGCCACGGGGTGGGGCGCCGCCCCCTAGGGCGCGCCTCACCGTGGCCCCCGAGCTCATCCGACCTCAACTCCAACTCTATATATTTATGCTCGAAGAAAAAATCAGAGAGAAGGATTCATCTCGCTTTATAATACGGAGCTGCCGCCAAGCCCAAAAACCTCTCGCAGGCTGATCTCGAGTCCGCTCGGGCCCGGAGAGGGGGATTCGTCGCCGCCGTTATCATCAACCATCCTCCATCACCAATTTCATGATGCTCACCGCCAGGCGTGAGTAATTCCATCGTAGGCTTGCTGGACGGTGATGGGTTGGATGAGATCGATCATGTAATCGAGTTAGTTTTGTTAGGTTTGATCCCTAGTATCCACTATGTTCGAGATTGATGTTGCTATGACTTTGCTATGCTTAATGCTTATCACTAGGGCCCGAAAAGCCATGATTTCAGATCTGAACCTATTGTGTTTTCATGAATATATGTGAGTTCTTGATCCTATCTTGCAAGTCTATAGTCACCTACTATGTGTTATGATCCGCAACCCTCAAGTGACAATAATCGGGACCACTCCCGTGATGACCATAGCTTGAGGAGTTCATGTATTCACTATGTGCTAATGCTTTGTTCCGCACTCTATTAAAAGGAGGCCTTAATATCCCTTAGTTTCATTAGGACCTCGCTGCCACGGAGGGTAGGACAAAAGATGGCGCAAGTTCTTTTCCATAAGCATGTATGACTATATTCGAATATATGCCTACATTACATTGATGAATTGGAGCTAGTTCTCGGTCACCCTATGTTATGATTGTTACATGATGAACCCCATCCGGCATAATTCTCCATCACCGATCCAATGCCTACGAGCTTTTCATATATTGTTCTTCGCTTATTTACTTTGCCGTTGTTACTGTTACAATCACTACAAAACAACAAAAATATTACTTTTCCTATCACATTTTGTTACCGCTACCACTACTATCATATTACTTTGCTACTAAATACTTTGCTGCAGATACTAAGTTATCCAGTGTGGTTGAATTGACAACTCAACTGCTAATACTTGAGAATATTCTTTGGCTCCCCTTGTGTCGAATCAATAAATCTAGGTTGAATACTCTACCTCAAAAACTGTTGCATCCCCTATACTTGTGGGTTATCAAGACTATTTTCCGCGCCATGTCGGGAGCATAGCTCTATTCTTTGAGTCACTTGGGATTTATATCTGCAGGGCACTATGAAGAACTTGAAAGACGCTAAGACAACAATTTATCCTTCAACTACGAGGGAGGTAAGGAACTGCCATCTAGCTCGCACTTGATTCACCTTCTGCTTTGAGTAAGCTTGCACACCTAAACCTGCTTCGCTATTCGCTCGATATGTCGATGTTATTGATGATGCCACTTCTGCTATGCATGATACTTATGATGAGACTACTTCTATGCTTGATACTACTGTGCCACTTGGTGAACTTCTTGATGAACAAATTGCTAGGGTTAGAGAGAAAGAAATTATTGGAACTGATTATATTGATGAAAGTGATGATGAAGACTTGCCTGTAACTCTTGAGGGTTATGTTTTTGATAAAGAAGCTACTTTAGCTATTTTAGCTTGCAAAGATAGATATGAACTCAAGAGGTTATTAGCTAAATGGAAGCAACAATCTTTTAATGATAGAATCAAACCTGACCTTGCTTTTGCTACTTCACCCATCTGTGTTACTGATAAGGATTATGAATTCTCTGTTGATCCTAATATAATTACTTTGGTTGAATCTGATCCTTTTCATGGCTATGAATCTGAAACTGTTGTGGCACATCTTAGTAAATTAAATGATATAGCCACCCTGTTCACTAATGATGAGAGATATCGCTATCTTTATATCCTTAAAATATTTTTGTTCTCATTAAAGGTGATGCTAAGATATGGTTTAATTCTCTTTATCCTGGTTGTGTGCGTAGTCCCCAGGATATGATTTATTACTTCTCTGCTAAATATTTCCTTGCTCATAAGAAACAAGCTGCTTTGAGGGAAATATACAATTTTGTGCAAATTGAAGAAGAGAGTCTCCCACAAGCTTGGGGAGGCTTCAAGTTACTTAATGCTTTGCCCGATCATCCTCTTAAGAAAAATGAAATACTTGATATCTTTTATAATGGACTAACCGATGCTTCCAGAGATTACCCGATAGTTGTGCTGGTTCTATTTTAGGAAAGAACAACGGATGAAGCTGAAATTTATTGAATAATATGTTGACAAATGAAAATAATTGACACTTCCCGAGCCAGCTCCTGAGCCAATTCCCCGAGCCTATTCCTAAACCAACTCCAAGAAGAGATGTGTTCTATTTCTCACCCCAAGATATGCAAGAGGCAAAGAAATATATGAAAGGAAAAGGTATTAAAGCTGAAGATGTTAAGAATTTACCTCCTATTGAAGAAATACACGGTCTTAATTTATCACTGTTGAAGAAACATATGATCTCAATCCTCCACCTATTGAAGAAACTCATGGTCTTGATAACCCGACACGTAGTAAAGGTAAATTCTCTATAGATTTGATGAAGGTGATATTCTCACTATAAGTCTGCTAGACAATGCTTAGAAGAGTTTGATAATTTTATTGTCAAACAAGAAAACTTCAATGCTTACTTTGGTAGACAATTGAAATATAATTCATACGCTTGAACACTTGGGTGATTATATGTCTAGAGTTAAAGGTGAACTTAAACTAATTACTAAACATGCTTCTATGGTTACCACTCAAGTAGAACAAGTACTTAAGGCTCAAAATGATTTGCTCGATTAGATGAATAGCAAGAAAATGATTATGTGTTAGAGTGGCTACTAGAACTGGTAGAATGACTCAGAACCTTGTATCCTCAAGGCCACCCTAAGAGAATTGAGCAAGATTCTCAGAGAAATAATATTGATGCACCTAGTCCTTCTAAAAAGAAGAAAAAGAAAATGATAGGACTTTGCATGCTTCTAGTGAACCTATTGCTGAACCACCTGAGAATCCAAATGATATTTCTATTTCTGATGCTGAAACACAATCTGGTAATGAACATGAACCTAATGAAAATGCTAATGATCATGTTCATGATGATGCTCAACCTAGTAATGACAATGATGTAGAAATTGAACCTGCTGTTGATCTTGATAACCCACAATCAAAGAATCAACGTTATGATAAGAGAGAATTTGTTGCTAGGAAACATGGTAAAGAAAGGGAGCCATGGGTTCAGAAACCCATGCCTTTTCCTCCCAAACCATCCAAGAAAAAGGATGATGAGGATTTCGAGCGCTTTCTGAAATGATTAGACCTATCTTTTTTGCGTATGCGATTAACGGATATGCTCAAAATGAATCCTTATGCTAAGTATATGAAAGATATTGTTACAAATAAGAGAAAGATACCTGAAGCTGAGAATTCCACCATGCTTGCTAATTACACTATTAAGGGTGGAATACCTAAGAAACTAGGAGATCCAGGAGTACACACTATACCATGCTCCATTAAAATAAACTATGTTAAAACTGCTTTATGTGATCTTGGAGCCGGTGTTAGTGTTATGCCTCTCTTTATATCGAGACTTGATTTGAATAAGTTGACACCTACTGAAATATCTTTGCAAATGGCTGATAAATCAACTGCTATAATTGCCGGTATTTGTGAGGATGTGCTTGTTGTGGTTGCAAACGTTACTATTTTAACGGACTTTGTTACCTACTATATCTAAATAGGAGCCCCCACTACTTGATTTCTCTCGCGCCTCATGCATCCACGCCACCAAAATTATTTTCATTCATTTGATTCACTATCGATGGCTCAGATCCGAACTCGAATTGATCCTGCTCCACGCGGTCACGCCTCGGTTTACTCCTCCTCCTCGACCCCATGGAAACGAAAGTGCGCAGGTTTAACCGTCATTCTCGAGTGGAAACGTCCGTGCATAATGAATCCCTAGCCGTCTCCCATTCCCCATCCCTTTCTCTCCCAATGATAGAAAACCCCATGCTTCATCTAGGGTTTGCGGCCACCGGCGGGGTAGAACCGGCGGCGATGGCGCGGCAAGATCGCAAGGTGATCGATATAGAGGATGGACGGAGCCGCAGTTCAGCTCAGAGTACTCGTGATTCTCTATGTAGGTCACCTCGCTTCTCCATCCGCCATGCGAGGCTGGCCCGATCGGATCTTATCTAGGGTCTTTTGAGGTGCAACATGATATACAAACAACACCACGAGCCCTTCATTTTCTTCGCTCGATTCTATCCTTTGGGCCACCCGTCAGATACATTTTTCCTCATCAGATTTGATTACCAATTAGGAAAGCCTCCGCTGCTGCTATGCTATACATATGGAGATGATCTGTATGCTAGATCAAAGTTTCAATTAGTTTTTCTCGTGGCCTTAAACATCGACGCTTCCTATCTGCAGTGATCTGAATGACTCTTAGCCCACGAAGCAGCGTGGTTGCCAAGCATGACATGACTAAATGCCCGATGGTCATGGTACGATCCGGTAGGTCCGTGCCTGATCTCGACTACTATTATATTTTTTTAGGTTGCTTTTCTGCATATCTTTTTCTTGATATATTATTGTCAGTGCATAATTTATAGATTTTTTTTTGATCTTGCGGAAAATACTCTATGTTTGATATGTAGATTACTGGAACGTCTAGGAACTGCTCGATATGACAGCTTACACAAGAAGGTACATAATGAATTTTTGTAGGATAAACATTCTTGATGTTTTAAGCAGCGACAATGTCCAATAATGTGTTGTTGGACCAACTACAGTCTTGAGGTTTGTGCAAAGATAATATGATTTCCATTCTCTGTCAATTTGTTACTGATATTATCTCATGAAAATTCTTGCCTATTAGGCTATCATTTGTTACCCTGTTAAAGGAGAACGCAAACTTCTTCCAAAAGAATCATTTTTTCCATTTGCTACCTTCTGATTACACTACTAAGCGATTTGACCCTAAGTTCTCCCTTCCTAATTCTGTTGTTTCGCCATGTTTGCCAGACATGAAAAAACTATGGGGTTTGTTGTTATATAATAATAATTTCAGTTACCTACAATTACCCTCTGTTAATTTGTGTTTCATCTGACATTTCATGCTAACATGCTTAGAAAAAAATTAATGATATCCACACCAATGTTCCGCAGCAACGCGCGGGGCATCATCTAGTTCTTAATATTCCCGAGGACGATAGCATGTCTATTATTCTTGGAAGACCCTTTTTGAATACTGCAGGGGCTGTTATTGATTGCAACAAAGGCAATGTCACTTTTCATGTTAATGGTAATGAGCATACGGTACACTTTCCGAGGAAACAACCTAGAGTTCATATTATTTTTGGAGATTTTGAATTTACTCTTCCTACTGTCAAGAAGAAATATGGTATTCTTATTATTGGGGATGTGCATATCCCCGTTGAGGTAACATAGTGTTATTCGAAATTTCTCCGGTTTCATGTTATTCGGAATGAGTTTGTTAACAAGACTTGATCAACCTTGTTAGTGGATTCCTTTTGATGAGCATGAGATGGATGAAACTAGAAGGCACAACCTTCTGTACCCCCTCTCTACTTTCTGTCATTTAGTTGAAATAAAGTAAAAATAGTATTCTCTGTCTGTTTTCTGATTTATTTGTGCAATATAAAAATACCCCGAAAATAAAAGTTCTCCAAATGCCCTGAAAATGGAATATGATTTTTCTATAATATTTGAGAATATCTGGCACTGAGAACACAACAGGAGGGGCAAGCACCTAACCACGAGGGTGGAGGGCGCGCCCTACCCCCCTGGGCGCGCCCCCTGCCTCGTGGGCCCACGGTGGCCCCCCTCGACTTATTCCTACACCCACACACTTCTTCTTCCTCCCAAAACACCAATATCCAGCTCAAGCGCGAGTTCTAGCTCATTTTGATGCGATTTTTGATCTCCTTGCTCAAAGCACCTCTCACAAAACTGCTTGGGGAGATTGTTCCTTGGTATTTGACTCCCCCATTGGTCCAATTAGTTTTAGTTCTAGTGCTCTATTCATTGCAAATTTGTGCTGCCTAGGTGACCATGTTCTTGAGCTTGCATGTCAAATTTATATGGTTCCAAGTAGTTCTAATGCATGATATAGGCTCTAGGCACTTGTAGGAGTAGTTGCTATCCATTTTATTGAGCTTGGTTCACTTTTGTTTGAAGTTACTAAAAAATTCAGAAATTTTTCAGAGGAAGAAATATGCTTAGGAAAATGTTCCAAGGTGGTTCTTCAAGGAAGCAAGGACCCAGGCTTGCAATGCGTGATGCTGACGATGAGCCACCAAGGACGCACCAAGGGCGGCCTTGTGAGTGGCCTTCTAAAACTTTATGGATCGAAAGGAATCAAGGAAGAATTTAACGATATTTGCGTAACTGTGATCTTGTGAGCTTCGAGGCGCATAAATGCTGCCAGACCACTATCTCACTAGTACATTTGTGAGGAGGTTTGAATTTTCATCTTCACGTAATTCTCCAACTGTCCTATTTGATCTTTATTGAAAATCTTATACCATGGACTTAGAGGATTTTACTTCTGCTTGCAAACTTCCACAATGGGGTAGTGTTAGTGAACTCCGCAAATCCGAATTTAGAAATTTTCTTTCTACTATAACTGTGGGGGAATTTAGAGATATAGCACAAGCTACCATAGGGAGCATTCATTTTCCTGATATACATTATTTTGCTCCCTTCATAGGTAGGTGCATAAATGGTAAAGATGAAGCATGTCATATGTGTGTCCCTGACCTTAGTACTCTTAGGAGTGCTGTGTTAGGAGACAAATCTTATAATTTGGGAGCCATTGTTGCACGTAGGTTGCATAATAATAGATTTAATGGAGATTTCTTTGGAGGAATTTATGCAACCCACTTAGCTGATTTTCTTGGTGTGGACGTTCGTGAGGATGATATTGAGTTGCCTCCTACTTATTTAGACTATAATTCTATGGTCTACCACCAGTTTGTCGAGAGGAACGAATCACCCCTCCGATATCGCTTAATCTTTGACAGACGTCGTGCTGTCCGTATTAGTCTCCTTGCTCCTGCCTTCTTTGATTATCAGGCAAAAGGAAGATATGTTATTACCAGAGAGGAGGCAGATGAGTACGAGAGGAGGGAGGAGGCAGCTCGCCGTCACGCTGCAGCTCAGGAGGCGATAATTGTTGCATCTCAGTACGACCCCAACACCAACTACGGATATCCTCCAGGCCATCCGTGGCAATAAACCAACTCAGGCCAAAAGTCTAAGCTTGGGGGAGTACGTATTTCTCACCGACATTACATTTATGTTCACACACACTCATTGCTAGATGTCGGTGCTCATACTCTTTCATTATAATATCCATGCTAGTTTATTTTTTCTTTTTCCTGCTTTCTTCTTGTGTGTTTAATAAACTTTAATAAAAACCAAAAAAATTGGTGTAGCTTTTAGTTAGTTTACTTTTCTTGCTGTAGTAGTAATAATAGAAAAAACCCAAAAAAAGATTTCCCGTTTTTCTTTTGCTTGTTGGGAGCTTTTCCGTGTAAATAGTTTTATTTCTTTTCTTTGGGGGTCGATAGGAGAAGACCATGATTAAATTGTTGAAGTGGCTCTTATATGCATTATTGTTGATTTAACCAAGAGCCCATATTGCTTTGTCTTCTCCTTTTTATTGAATGCTCGCAGATTCCAGCTTAGTCCAATGCACGTGCACTCTTATTATTATTCACTTCGTTCGGTCGTGCAAGTGACGGGCAATTATGATGATATATGATGGACTAACAGAGATGAGAAAAGCTGGTATGAACTCGACCTCTCTTGTTTTTGTAAATATGATGAGTTCATCGTTCCTGATTCAGCCTATTATGAATAAACATGTTTGCAATGACAATTAGAGATCATAGTTACTCGTGCCATGCTTGATTAGCTATGAGTTATAATGGTTTACCTTATGTACAACATGCTATTAAAATGGTTGTGATGTGGTATAGTGGGGCTGTATCCTCCTTTGATGATTTAAGTGACTCGACTTGGCACATGTTCACACATGTAGTTGAAACAAATCAACATAGCCTTCACGATATTTATGTTCATGGTGTATTATATCCTACTCATGCTTGTACTCAATGTTCATTAATTTTAATGCATGTTCATGACTGTTATCGCTCTCTAGTTGGTCGCTTCCCAGTCTTTTGCTAGCCTTCACTTGTACTAAGCGGGAATACTGCTTGGGCATCCAATCCCTTAAACCCCAAAGTAATTCCATATGAGTCCACTATGCCTACCTATATGCGGTATCTACCTGCCGTTCCAAGTAAATTTGTATGTGCCAAACTCTAAACCTTCAAATAAACATTCTGTTTTGTATGCTCGAATAGCTCATGTATCAACTAGGGCTGTCTGTATCTTCTGTTGGGGAACGTAGTAATTTCAAAAAAAAATCCTACGCACACGCAAGATCATGGTGATGCATAGCAACGAGAGGGGAGAGTGTGTCCACGCACTGTGAGACCGAAGCGAAGCGCTAGCACAACACGGTTGATGTAGTGGTACGCCTTCACGATCCGACCGATCAAGTACCAACATACGGCACCTCCGAGTTCAGCACACGCTAGCCCGGATGACGCCCCTCGAACTCCGATCCAGCCAAGTGTTGAGGGAGAGTTTCACAAGATGACGGCGCAGGACGATGTCGATGTTCTATCGACGCAGGCTTCGCCTAAGCACCGCCACAAGATATCGAGGTGGACTATGGTGGAGAGGGCACCAGACACGCTAAAAGATCAAACAGATCAATTGTTGTGTCTCTAGGGTGCCCCCTGCCCCGTGATATAAAGGAGCAAGGGGCGCGCCGCCTAGGAGGAGGGCGGCACAGAGGAGTCCTACTCCTACCAGAGTAGGACTCCCCCTTCCATGTTGGACTAGGAGAGAGAGGGGAAGAGGTGGAGGGAGGAAGGAAAGGGGTGCCACCCCTTCTCCTTGTCCTATTCGGACTAGGGGAGGGCGCGCCCTGCCCTCGACCACCTCTCCTCTTCCACCAAGGCCCACTAAGGCCCATTAAGTTCCCTGGGGTTCCAGAACCTCCTGCATCTCAGAAATCCCAATTTCACCCGAACACTTCCGATATCCAAACATAGGCTTCCAATATATCAATCTTCATGTCTCGCCATTTCGAGACTCCTCATCATGTCCGTGATCACATCCTCGACTCAACAACCTTCGTACATCAAAACATATAAACTCATAATATAACCGCTATTGTAACGTTGTTGTAAGGACCCTACGGGTTCGAGAACTATGTAGACATGACCGAGACACGCCTCCGTCAATAACTAATAGCGGAACCTAGATGCTCATATTGGCTCCTACATATTCTACGAAGATCTTTATCGGTCGATCAAGATAACAACATACGTTGTTCCCTTTGTCATCGGTATGTTACTTGCCCGAGATTCGATCGCCAGTATCTCAATACCTAGTTCAATCTGCTATCGCAAGTCTCTTTACTCGGTCCGTAATACATCATCCTGCAACTAACTTATTAGTTGCAATGCTTGCAAGGCTTAAGTGATGTGTATTACCGAGAGGGCCTGAGATACCTCTCCGACAATGGAGCGACAAATCCTAATCTCAAATACGCCAACCCAACATGTACCTTCGAGACACCTCAGAGAGCACCTTTATAATCACCCAGCTACATTGTGACGCTTGGTAGCACACAAAGTGTTCCTCCGTAAATGGGACTTGCATAATCTCATAGTCATAGGAACATGTATAAGTCATGAAGAAAGCAATAGCAACATACTAAACGATCGAAAGTGCTAAGCTAAAGGAATGGTTCATGTCAATCACATCATTCTCCTAATGATGTGATCCCATTAATCAAATGACAACTCATGTCTATGGTTAGGAAACATAACCATCTTTGATTAACAAGCTAGTCAAGTAGAGGCATACTAGTGACACTGCTTGTCTATGTATTCACACATGTATTATGTTTCCGTTAATACAATTCTTGCATGAATAATAAAATTTATCATGATATAAGGAAATAAATAATAACTTTTTATTGCCTCTAGGGCATATTTCCTTCAGCCTCCCACTTGCACTAGAGTCGTGAATCTAGATTACAAAGTAATGATTCTAACACCCATGGAGTCTTGGTGCTGATCATGTTTTGCTCGTGGAAGAGGCTTAGTCAACGGGCTGCAACATTCAGATCCGTATGTATCTTGCAAATTTCTATGTCTCCCACCGGACTAGATCCCGGATGGAATTGAAGCGCCTCTTGATGTGCTTGGTTCTCTTGTGAAATCTGGATTCCTTCGCCAAGGCAATTGCACCAAGATTGTCACAAAAGATTTTCATTGGACCCGATGCACTAGGTATGACATCTAGATCAGATACTTAACTCCTTCATCCATACTCCTTCATTTGCTGCTCAAGCAGCTATGTACTCCTCTTCACACGAGATCCCGCCACGACGCTTTGTTTAGAACTGCACCAACCGACAGCCCACCGCTCAATGTAAACACGATCCAGCTTATGATTTAGAATCGTCCGGATCAAGGTCAAAGCTTGCATCAACCTAACCATTTACGATGAGCTCTTTGTCACCTCCATAAACAAGAAACATATCCTTAGTCCTTTTCGTGTATTTCAGATGTTCTTGACCGCTGTCCAGTTGATCCACTCGATTACTTTGGTACCTCCCTGCTAGACTTATAGCAAGGCACACATCAGGTCCGGTACACAGCATTGCGACATGATAGAGCCTATGGCTGAAGCATAGGAACATCTTTCATCTTTTCTCTATCTTCCGCAGTGGTCGGGCGCTGAATCTTACTCAACTTCACACCTTGTAACACGTGCAAGAACCCTTTCTTTGCTTGATCCATTTTGAACTTCTTCAAAACTTTGTCAAGGTATGTGCTTTGTGAAATTCCAATTGCCGCCTTGATCTATCTCTATAGATCTTAATGCCTAATATGTAAGCATCTTCACCGAGGTCTTTCATTGAAAACTCTTATTCAAGTATCCCTTTATGCTATCCAGAATTCTATATCATTTCCGATCAGCAATATGTCATCCACATATAATATCAGAAATGCTACAGAGCTCCCACTCACTTTCTTGTAAATACAGGCTTCTCCAAAAGTCTATACAAAACCAAATGCTTTGATCACACTATCAAAGCGTTTATTCCAACTCCGAGAGGCTTGCACCAGTCCATAAATGGATCGCTGGAGCTTGCACACTTTGTTAGCTCCCTTTGATCGACAAAACCTTCTCGTTGCATCATATACAACTCTTCTTCCGTAAAACCGCTCAGAATGCAGTTTTGACATCCATCTGCCATATTTCATAATCATAAATGCGCAATTGCTGACATGATTCGTCGACTTAAGCATCGCCACGGGTGAGAAGGTCTCATCGTAGTCAATCGCTTGAACTTTTCGAAACCTTTTGCATAAGTCGAGCTTTGTAGACAGAACATTACCGTCATTACTTCTTCTTCTTGAAGATCCATTTATTTTCAATTGCTTGCCGATCATCGGGCAAGTCAACCAAAGTCCACACTTTGTTCTCATACATGGATCCCATCTCGCATTTCATGGCCTCAAGCCATTTTATGGATCTCTCACTCACCATCGCTTCTTCATAGTTCGTAGGTTTATCATGGTCTAGTAACATGACTTCCGTAACAGGATTACCGCATCACTATGGTGCGGATCTTACTCGTTGATCTACGAGGTTCAAGAATAACTTGATCTCAAGTTCCATGATCATCATCATTAACTTCCTCACCGATTGGTGTAGGTGTCACAGAACAAATTTCTATGATGAGCTACTTTCCAATAAGGGAGCAGGTGCTTACCTCATCAAGTTCTACTTTCCTCCCACTCACTTCTTTCGAGAGAAACTTTTCTAGAAAGGATCCATTCTTAGCAACGAATGTCTTGCCTTCGGATCTCCGATAGAAGGTGTACTCAACAGCTTCCTTTGGGTATCCTATGAAGACACATTCGATTTGGGTTCGAGCTTATCAGTTGAAGCTTTTTCACATAAGCATCGCAACCCCAAACTTTCGTAAACAACAACTTTGGTTTCTTGCCAAACCAGAGTTCATAAGGCGCCATCTCAACGGATTTTGATGGTGCCCTATTTAACATGAATGCGGTCGCCTCTAAAGCATAACCCCAAAACGATAGCGTAAATCAAGAAGAGACATCATAGATCGCACCATATCTAGTAAAGTATGATTACGACGCTCGACACACCATTACGCTGTGGTGTTCCGTGGCGGAGTTGTGAAACTATTCCGCATTGTTTCAAATGTAGACCAAAGTCGTAACTCAAATATTCTCCTCCACGATCAGATCGTAGAAACTTTATTTTCTTGTTGCGATGATTTTCAACTTCACTCTGAAATTCTTTGAACTTTTCAAATGTTTCAGACTTATGTTTCATTAAGTAGCACTACAAAAAAAATACACTTCCGTGATGATACGTGTTTGTCACAGTAGGTCGCGTTTTTTGTCATGCATGTACATCCAAGAAAAATTTATGACAAAATCAAGATAGTCATACATGTGCTGTCGTAGAAGTGTTCCATGACATTACCAAAATTATCATCACGGAAGTGTCCACTTCCATGATGATAAATCGCGCACACGTAAGTGCTTTCGCCAAGGGTGACCGATATGTGGCATCCACCATAACGGAACGCCGTTAAGCTATCGGTCGGGTTTTGGATCCGATAACTGTTAATGTAGCCCGACCAATATGGATTTTCCATGTAAAATCATCATTGGTCGGAGGAAACACGGTCGGCTCACCGCTGGGACAGATGTCATCCACTCATTGGATGTAGGAGCCTATGATACGCCGACACGTGGCACGGCCCAACAGAGGCCCATTCCGTGAAAAGGCCAATTCGCTTGACTTGGTCAAAAGGTGGCGGGTCGCCCATGTAAAGCCCGTTAACGGCATGTTCGATATAGCCCATTTACAGCCCGCTAACCCAAGGCCCGCTACGCCTATCCAATTAGGCCCAAGACCGCTATCCGGCCACCCAATATGATTCCAGCCTGCTTTTACTTCGCCTATGTATGGCCCATGACGCTTTTCGCCCATATGAGGCCCTATGTAACTTTTTGGCCTATTAACGCCCGTGGTGAAATCGCCCATAATGAACAAAGGTATTACTTTACACCCATTAATGGCTCAGGAAATCGCCCGTAATGAACAAAGGTACCACTTTATACCCATTACGGGCCCGTTATTCCGCTGGGCCATTTCCGCCCATGTTATCTTTCGCCTTCCGAGAGCCCATTTATTTTGGGCTCATTTCAAAGATTCGCTTACTTACGCCCACATCGCTATTTTCTCGCTTATGGGCCAAATTCAGCCCGTGGTTATAGTCGGCTCGTTTGTGGTCCGTTAACACGTTTGGCCGTTTTCATAGCGTCATGAAATACGGCCTATTAACGATGGCCCATTATGGTCGGCCCCATGAACGGACGATTCCAACTTTAGCCCGCTTACGCCCATAATGCGCCTCGTTATTGGCCCATGTTTCGCCAATCGATCATACCGCCCAGATAAGGCCCATTGATGATACGCCCGTAGAAGGCCCATTGTTTCTACGGCCCGTAGAAGGCCCATCGCTTCTACGGCCCGTAGGAGGCCCAAAGGTCACTACAAGAATATTAGCCCATGGTTATTGTGGCCTAGTTTAAAAAATAGGTTATTGCAGCCACAAGGAAACCGCGGAAAAGAACTGCAATGACTACAAGCAAACAAATAAACAAGACAACAAGGAAATAAATAAGCAAGCAACTTACGCTTAGGCTATCACGGCTATCGCACATATTACATCCATCGGCATCAAAGTTCGCCACCAAAGGCAAATAAACGCTACCGACAAAAGAATATACAAAACTGAGAGCACTTCGAAGGCACTAGGCCTCGCCAAGTCTAGCCCCCAAACAGTCAAGAAGCTGAGTAGACCTCAGCCAGTGTCAACGATAGATGCATCAACACTAGATTTAAGGCATGATGTTGCGACGGCAGTCCTCCGACATCTTCATTGCATCTTTGACTTCAAGTCGGAGCTGAGCTGAAGCAAGCCTTCCGCTTTAAGTTGAGACCAAGAAGTCGAACCGATTGAGGCAGCGATCGCACAGAGGTTGTCTCACACCGCCGTGAGTAGCTTCAACTCACTGCCTTCATCAAGGCAGACCTTGGGGTCATCTCGCTGTCCTCAAGATGGTTTGGCTCACTATCTTCCCTAAAGTTCTGCTCATGTAAGAGATACGACTCGAAGAGAAACAAGGAGACACGAATAGGTTTCACAATTATATAAGCAAATAAATGGATCTGTTCTGCATAAGGAACATATTTTAACTACAATTTGAAACTGGTAGTTGTTCCAAACATCCAATCAGATGTAAACAGCAAAGCAAACATCAGTGGAGGCAATGATGCCTATCCAAATCTATACTAGAACAATGTTTGAAGGCTTGAGAAGGATGAACTTACATTACATGTTAACACGGGCTAGACAAAGCCCTTCTCCATGTTGATGAAAGGATAATTCAATAAATTCCCCAAAGAAAATTCGTTATAAGTGTTGCCATTATTCTACATTTTGCAAAGAGTAAATATAGATCAAATAATATTGGAAGAAACAGAGGATAATGAAGCTCAGTGTGATCGATGATACATAATTAAATAGCAATTAATTAAGTACAGCGTACAAGGCAAAAGGAGAGAGGTAATCGACAAGAGCAATGCAGAGCCCATTATTGTTTTGAGATCGATGATCCTTTGAGCAAGGAGATTCATCTGAAATTAGTTTTCATACAGGAGAGAAGGTAAGGCACAAGCAGAAATTTAGGAGTTCAAATTTTGAATGGATATCATAAACAGTACATGACGCTGGGCTCCCAGCAGTTCTAATAGGGGTTTGGCCACTGGAGTAGGGGTAAAGTGTGGTACAGTTGGGCCTGTGTTTTCTGTGGCTGCTGATCTATCTGATTTAACAGGTACCACTACCTTTTCCAAATACCTAGTTTGTACTCCTTGAGGATCTACATTCACCCTCTTCCTTTTGGACATCTATCACGAAAGAACAACATTTGACTGGAAAAACATAGTGTGACGACACATGGAATAGGTACAGAAAATGGATAGTTATGACATATACTCATACATGATGCTTAAACTAAGCAGATGGTGTAAAAAAACTAGAAGAAATGCAAGAGGTCGATGAAAAATATGTGCACCAAT
This sequence comes from Aegilops longissima, assembly GCA_021605205.1. Taxonomy (NCBI): domain Eukaryota; kingdom Viridiplantae; phylum Streptophyta; class Magnoliopsida; order Poales; family Poaceae; genus Aegilops; species Aegilops longissima. The sequence goes on along the minus strand of JAHIAM010014940.1, from coordinate 68,774 downwards.
ACAACTTTGCAAAGTTAGAGCAAGCACCTTGATGGGTGAATAAGATAGGCCATCCTCCACCATGCCAAGTTTGTTAGCCAAAGGATCGCTCCAATATTCTCTCGTATGCCCATTCTCATATTCATTTGATAATGTTCAATATCCGACATGCATGAAAACATAAAACAAGTGAGATTTTCTTTGTAATGCGTATGATTCTAATCCAATACGCCTCCTCAGAAACCCCTTTGTGCTATCTCTGCAATTCTTTTAAAAGATGCCATGCATGCTGTAATTTGTTGTGTGCATTAATATAATGTGGCCTACTACTCAAAATATGAGAGCTCCAGAAGTGATGACACTTCGCAGATGATAGCTTCAACATATAGTAAAGAAGAACAAGTCGACCTGACCTGACAGATTCAAAATATACTAAGGAGAACAACTCAATTCGACCAAATGACCGCAAGAGAAGAGTATCATCTTAAAGAAGAGCGTAAGAGCAAGCAGATTGAAGATATTACAAGTGTTTCAATACAATGTCGGTTGGCCACCCATGATGAACCGTGAGCGCACAGAGAAATACTATTCTTTCCGGGTCTCTCCATATGTGGCTCACATGCATTTCAAACTAAAGTAGGAACATTTAGCTAACCAATTAAACATCTCTCAGCTTTTACTAATATCAGCAATAATATCATATATGAATTTGTACAACTAAGCTTGTTTAGCTCGATGGGTGGAGCAAAGGTTATTACTTATTACCTAACCACGAGGCTGATTGTGGTCATCATAAAATGGGGAAAACATAAGCATGATCAAGACAAAGGTTGACCGTGGCAAAGGATGGCAGATCTAAAGCTGCAAACCGTGCAAAGGGTAGTTAGCAACCGATGTTTGCTTTGAAATAACAACTAAGATTTGGTATGGACAAGAAAGTACGGTCAACAAGTGACAAAGAAATGCAATTATGCTGTCTATCTATATGTCGCGACATGCATTTGGAAACTCAAGGGACCTTTAGCTAACCAATTAAATGTGTCGGTTAACTAATATCAAGATTATATCACAATCATATTTGAACAACTAAGCTTTCGAATTCTGAGTGTTGTGTTGTTTAGCTTGAAGGGTGGAGTAATGCTAGTACGATTGAAAGCACCTACGGAGGTCATAGTAGAGTAGATAAAAGGGGGAAACCCTAAGCATCAAGAGAAAAATCAGGAAAGTGGAACTAGCTGGCCAAGGGGTGGCGACATGCTTTTCAAACTAATATAGGAACATTAGGTGACCAATTAAACATTCTCTATTTTAGTTATATGAGCATCATATCAGATTCAGATTTGAACACGTAAGCTTTGGGTTGAGGTCTTGAGGAGCAGTGCTAGCACGATACGGCACCTACGATGATGCTAGTGAATATAAAGGGGGAAACCATAAGCTTAACGAGTATAGTGCCCGTGCTATGGCGGATTTGAAGGTGCAAACCGACAAAGCTACTTCAAGAACCAATGTTTGCTTTCAACTAGCCACTACGATTTGGTACGGACAAGAAAAGTACAAGAAACAAATTACGATCTATTTTCCGGTGAGATCAATAACTTAAGCACATATGGAAGAGTACCACCTCTTGCGACGCCGTAGGCCTATGCCGACACGTTGAGGGTGTTATGGTGCGATGGCTGTCGGCGGTGGAAGAAGACTTTAGACGGCAGACGACCGGGTTGGTGGATATATCCTGTTGCCGTAGACGAGGCGGTCGTAGGAGCGGCAACGGCAATGTGGACAAGGCGGTCGTAGGAGCGGCAACGGCAAGGTGGACGACGGCGCCGATGAAGCAAGAGGAGGCGATGAAACGATCCTGGTCCAGCGCCGTGGATGAGAGACGCCCATCTCTTGCAAGGCGACGGGTAGGGGTAGCGGCCCGCAAGGTGGAGGATGGGGTGGCGGACGGAGGAGGCTGGCCGCAAGGCGGATGTTGTCATGCCACCGACGGTGTATGAATGGGGAAATGGAGGGAGGGGCGATCTCAACTTTGGGACGCGCTTTCAAATGGGGAAAGTTACGAACTTATCCCCGCTTAAAATATCGACATCGATCGGTTGGGGATAGGACAGAATCTCAAGATCTCCCAAATATTTGCCGGTAACTATTTCGGCGCAGGAGAGGGTGTTTTGCTGCCCACGGTTGGCACCCATGGTGTATGAACAGGGTTGACAGTAGGGCGATTGTGTCACGCCCGATGGAAGTTACACATCTGCCCTATTTAAAATATTAGCCTACATCGATTTCGGACGAGGAGAGTTTGTTTTACGCCCACCGTATGAATGGGGAAATGGAGGAAGAGACACATGTCTTTCGGACGAGCTTGAGTCAAATGTGTTTTGTCACCCATGTTTGGCGCCCACCGTGTCTCGAATGGGCTCAGAGGCCGTCGTGTCACGCCCGATTGAAGTTACTAGTCTGCCCTACCGACAGCAAGTAAAATCCGGTCGATAAGGATGTCAAGTGTCGGGTAGACAGAATTTCCATCTCGCAAACACTTGCTTCGGGCAGCCCACAAATTATAGTGGGTGTTTAGCCGCTTGCTCAAAACTTGGGAGAATTAGCATTCACGCTTGCCTCGGGACCTGCAAACTAAATTCAAATCCAGTTTGTATTCGATTATGTAATATCCATAGATAATTATACGCTTTGTTATTTATTTCTTCAAAACCACAACAAAGATTTATTCCACCTTTATATATGATTATGATTTAGAAATGCCGTGATCTTCAATTCAGAGGTTGGATACACTGATTCAAACAGTTATTTCATCCAATACAATATGCTCACACGAAAAACAGTTCACCTTATGTCAACCATACAAGTACCGAGGATTACCTCCCTAAAAATTCGGATCATTACAACACATGGACAACATGGAATTCGACAACATAGGCGGTCTTGCAACATAATCCATTCAGAGACATGACACAACATGCAAGTACAATAATTTAATTACAATTTCAAATGGTATCTAAAGAAGAACCGGATTACCTTGGGCTTCAGATAGCGTAAACAGCAGGACCTCCTCCGCCTTCAAATGCAACATTCTTACTTCCTCCAATTCTTGGGTTGTTTGCATAATGCGTGCCGCTAATTCCGTAATTTCCAGCCTCAAGATAAAGATTACCTCATTCATGGCAGCCACACTATCTCTTTCTCGCTTCTAGTAGAGCCTCAAGCACTATAATATCTGTGTTCGCATCTGCTTCTCCGCGGTGTTGCCTCCGAATCGATACTATCTGTAACATGGATGGCGACCGCTTCCACAAATAGATTCTAGGGTTGTACATTTGTGTCCTAGTGTGAACAGCATCCTCGAAAGGTTTCACTGACATAAGTAAGAGATAGTTATCGATGATCCAGCAAGAAGCTTAAATGGTAAACGATGATGAATTATTGCCGAGCATGGCAAACTATATTTAAATGGTTCAAAGCAGCATCACCAAAAAATTAAAATGGTAAGATGAAAGTTGAAAGGAGTGTACAACCGCTATATTTGTTGCCAAGGCATCTAAGCAGCTTGAAATAATCTGAGAAAGCACTTAACAGGTGGCCTCATATAAACTACTAAGACAGTCTTGTGAAGAAGTTGAGAGGAAAAGTTAAGGACTCAAATTAAATAGGCATGCATTTTTTTACGATAGTACAAACAGGCAATCACGACATATTGGCCAACCTGTATAACGTAACAACAAACAAGCATTCAAATCAAGCAATACAGCAAAGCGCATAACTGAACTATTTGTAATTCGGTAGGATTACATGTTGAGGGCACAAGCCAAGAAAGCAGCCCACTCGCATTACATTTAACATGTACTAAAACACACTGGCTTACCATATGTTGCTGTGAAGCCTAGCTGTTGTTGCAATGTTCTTTGAAGATATCGTCAGCATCCCGTGGTTGCAAATCTAGTGGTTGTAGTATATTCTACACCATCTATTTAGGTAAAATTAATTTTAATCACATGCACTGGTCTGAATTGATCATCGATGGTTCATCTAAACTAATGAAAGAAGGGTGTGTGCATACACGACAATATATCTGCTTCCCTCCATTTTTATGCTTGTTCGAGGTGCCAGCACCAAAAGAACAAATATTTTGCTTGATGGGGTTGGCAGCTCCATAATTAATAGAAGCATCAAATTAGTCATGTAACTTGGGAAGATCAAGAACACACAAACAAGTAATGAACAGAGGCTCGGAGCAGTGATGTAATAGCTAGCATCGTAAAATGTAGGGTAAAACGAACAAAAGCAGCGGAACCACATGCTAGTTTGCTGATGTGTACTACATAGAGAATATTAAGCAGTCCGATGGAACCAACAGTGGCATCGTAACATAACTAAAGCATATTAACTATATGTGCACCGGTATGTAATGTAACACATGTAACATGTTCACCGCTGTAAGTATGGCCCTCAGTGCAAGCGTAATAACGCGCCTCATGAAAAACTGAATGATGCCTCAAGAAATTCAAAGGTGTGGTGCTTATGCTAGAAAGTGAACGAGGCGCCGCCGCTGGATAATAGTACCGATTCTCGGCGGCGATGGGTATCGTTGTCATACTTGATAGCTAAGGATCGCCGATGGTGCTCATGTTATGTTGAGTTTGGGTCGCCGTCGCCGCCAAGCTGCTCCGTGCTACGGCTATGGGCGCCTATCGACATACAAGAAAGCTCATCTTTGGTAAGTGAACAGTTGTATGATAAAGAGAAAAACCGAAGGAGTACAAATCGAAATAACCTGATGAGGATGGGGCATCGTTAAAGCAGGGCCGGTGAGTTGAATATGGCGTCCGTGGAGCGGGTCCAAGGCAAAGGATTAAGGCTTCGCGGGCGCTGCTGTATAGTGCTTTCGTGAGGCGGATCTGCTGCGCCGACGAGGGCTTGTATGAAGGGCCAAGGGGCGGACGAGGGAGTCTGAAGGGCCTACGCTGTGGTGGAGGGCACCAGTACAGATCCGCTATGTGGACCATGATGGCGGTCAAGGAGATCTCGAGCGGTGGATAAGCCGGGCCAAGCTGCCCGTGAAGTGGTGAGTTGGCGCTGGGGGGTTCCAAGGTGCGGAAGGTAGATCCAAGGGTGTGAGGTCCACCATTGCGCGGAGGACTAGATTCGCGGCTTGCCGTGGTTGGGGGGTCGGGAGGGGCCTGGGAAGAATGTTTGGGGCAAAGAGGGAAAACAATGGAGTTACCAAAGCAGCCCTTTTCCGCTCATGTGGCAGGGTAAACAGGAATATCGCAGGCTAAACTTTCATGCTGTGATATTTCGATGTGATCAACCATGAGTGCACAATATCTCACCACGCTTAAAGTCCCTCAAATATAGACACCTCACCTTTATCTCAAGTCACCCCCCACCACCATCACACACACACACACATAGAGAAGTCGTTTTCCCCAAACACCAACACACGAGCACATTAACACCCCTCTCTTGTAAAGTCCGACCCCAACATAGGTCTCTAACACTTTGTCTCTGCATGCACACATCTCTTCTCTCACTCTCTAGGTCTCCCGCTATCTCTCTTACCAAAGCACACGCACTATGTAGAGTGTATATTTCCATACACACAAAACGTCAGCCCCAAACGCCTATCTCCCTAGTTATGTGGTTCTCAAGACTCACCTCACACACCACCCCACTCGCAAACAAGCACACTTTGTCTCCTTGTGCACCACTCTCCTCTTTCTATCTCTCCCACATGCGACCCGCCCCAGCTCCTTCCCTACATACATATATGTCGTGACTCTTGCATAGCTCCCTAATGTATAATCGCTCTCAATTTCGCACATTGTTCTCTACACCATCTATTCTAGATCTCTCATGAAGTCCCTATCACACACACACGATGACTCGCTTCCCTTGCGCCTCCGCTCATATGCCAATTTCGACAACATCAACATTGTCTCCCTATCTATATGCCATTTATGGACACAAACGACCCTCTCGCCCCCTCTCTCTCTCTCTCTCTCTCTCTCTCTCTCTCTCTCTCTCCATCGCTAGCTCTCTTTCTCTCTCGCCTCACACCCTCTCCCACACACACACACTCGATGTCTCTTCCAAATAGTCTGCTCCCCCAGCCCGCACCCGGGCTATCCCGCTACTACACATGTCACACCATTCCCCCCTTCCCTTATACTAGGTTTACATCATCAGTGGTGTGTCTATTCCACGTACACTCTCTCCCTCTTACACCGAAACGCGTGCACAAACACACACAAACATGCACAAACACCCATTTATCTGGATCCTCATCTCTTCCCATGTCCGCATGTGTATCTTACACACTCACTCTCTAATTATGTATATGTGTCTCCACGTTACACAACACAAAGCCCCATGTGCATGTCTCTCTCTATCCTCCACACACATAGACACAAAGAATCTGTTATCATTGCCTCATTCTCTAACATATCACTCTCTCTCTCTCTCTCTCTCTCTCTCGCAAACACGCCATCAAGGGTTTCCGTGAATAACTTACCGCCTATTCATCAACAAATATGGCAGTACGGCTAACACGAGACGTGAAAAAGAATAAATCTACACGTGCTTAGACCACCTACTATGACTATACTAGGACTAGAGCAAGCCAAAAGCGTGCCGCCACCACCCCTCCTTGTCGGGCGACGGGAAATTTTTGTTTTACACAAATGAGAAGTCATTGTGCTAAGGCCCCACATGCCGAGGCGCTGAATAGAATGTAGATGCTAGTTTACGGAAGCAAGTATCGATAATACGCTTGTATCTCCATAATTATATTTCTTCTCTTATAAAAACCGAGGTGGTGATGATGGTACGTAGCCATCTTGTAATATAGACCGTCTGATCTATATCCGACGGATGGAAATTAAACTAAAAGATACCCGCACCCTCTCCACATTTGCGACAAGGCCTTCCTCATTCATCCCTATCTCCAACAAACCTCATTGTTGAGCAATTAAGAAAGGACGCCTGAACAAACTGGCTTGGTGGCTGGCCGCCGCCGCCAATCCCCATGCCTCCGCCAACCACCACCAACCACCACCACACCCCACTCCTCTTCACCTTATCTCATATTTCTCAAGATATCATTAGTTTTACACATGGGATTACTCCCAAGGGTCAATCACAACAAGTGTTTTATAAAAAATGTTTTATGTTCCGTGTAATGCACGGATCTTGCTAGTACTCCTACACAAGACTAAGTTGGTGATGCCAGTGTCTCGCCATCCGTCATTTCTGACCATTAGATCTACATCTAACGATTGTGAGGTAAGTTGTTGCCTTTTCTCACCAACATCCCACTTGTCTACCAATTTTAGAAAAACCCATAATTAGTATCTTAAAACCAACCACATCCCTCCCTGACCTCACCAAAGCAGCCCAAGGAATATATTCTAATTGAAACATATGTATATCAAAATTAGAGTGTTTTGTACCAAGTTTGTGAATAAGTATTATTCTAATTATGATTCGTTGCAACGGGCATGAACATTGCTAGTATTTCCAACCATGCATTTTTTTCCTAGAATTCCATAGTTTCGAGTTTTCCATCAAGATATTAGTCACTCATGGTTGATATTTACTTTCAATCATGTACACATATGCACTATGTAACTAGCGTTCCTTATTGGCTTCCAAAGCTTAACTTTCACTCCTACTTACAATATGTAGAGTATTTAACAAAAAACTACCACTTTCAACCAGCCCTAGGAAGAATCTATTGTACAAAAAATAGCAAAAACATACCCAAAATTTCTTAATCCACGCCAAAAACTACTACCTGGTACTCCTACCGATCAGGTTCGTTTAAACCCATTTATGACAGGGTTGGCCCACACGTCCGTGCTGATGAGGCAGCTTAAACCAACACATTTTGTTTAACCGTTGACACCAGGGACCCACATCTGACCTTGTATCCTGTTATTCCCCCTCAAATCATTATTTTTCCTGAACATTACTTCAAACAGTATTGATGCGTGTTCTCGGTGGCGCCGGTGATGAGCGAGTTGGTCGCCGCTCACGGACGGGCCGGACGCCAGGCTGGCCTCCGCACAAAGTTGGCGGTGCTGGCCCGAGCGTGACTCACGAAGCGAAAGCAAGTCGCTCGCTACCCTTCGCCGAGCCGATGGTTGGCTCGAGCGCTGGCGCGCGAAAGCACGCCGCTGCATACGCCGCGCTAATCTAGCTAGCAAACCTTGCGCATAAGCAGCCGGACGGAGCTATCTTGGCTAGCTAGCGGCCACGAGCCCCGTGACGGAGCTGGCATCCGGCTGCCGCAACATGGGCCCGCACCGCCGGGCGGTTTTGACTCGCCGGCACGGGGCGGTAGTCAAGGCCCCATGGCCGAGGATGACTAGGTGGATGGGCCGGAGGTAGGAGGTCACCGAGGATTTTTGTTGGTAAGAGCATGTACAATGGTTGATAAGGTAGTCTTATCTTAACTCTGGCACGTATGCAAGTGGTAGTAGTTTCTTGGCATTTTAGTGGTTTCTTGCATTATTAGGGGTTTCTTGTAAGGAAATGTACGTACTACTAGCGACAAAAGGTGATTCTAGGTTGCGTTGTACTCCAGCGAGTACTACTAGTGGTCGCGGGAGTGTATACCTCGTTTTGTGGGTTCGATCCCGGCTGAAGGCACGGCGGCCTTTTTTAAAAAATAGTACTACTACACTTCACTGCGAGCTATATTTTACAAGGGTAGTTTGAGTTTTGAAGTCGAAAGGACGTGCGACCCCACAATCTCGGTGCACTAGACAGCCTAGCCACGTGAACGGGTTTTCCTTCCCAGCATCCAGTGGCTCGCATGCTCGCCCTAGCCGCACCTCGCTTGCAGCTTCCTCATCGCTAGTAGCATATTTAAACTAGCGCCCCAATTAAGCCCGAGGAGCCGGAAAGTTCAAGGGCATTGGGAACTGTGCAATATGGCTCTGCACGTAAAGTGATCTACTACTACTCAGAGCTTGTATGCTGCACGCATGGACTTCACTCCATTATTGTCTCTACAATAAAATAAATTCCTCTTGACGTGTTTTTTTAAACGGAGGCAAAAGCTTTGCTTCATCTCATTCATAAAAAAGGAACTAGTTCTAACAAAGTTCGACGAGATCCATTACACCTCCACAAATGGAAGCGAAAAGCCTAGTCTTGTTGTATCAAATAACTCAAATGTTCTCTCCCCAAAGAACTGGCCGCTGATAAACAAGCTGCTAGTGTGTGCGTGAGAGGAGCGGTGAGTAGGCCAGCTACTCCTACGTGAGAGGAGCGGCTGAATATAGCACCGAGAGTACCCACTAGGCCACTACGCAGTGTACTTCCCGCATTGATAGTACAAATGATGGTTCTAGAGAACAAGAGTACCTCCACTTCCAACCGTAGCTCCTTGGCCCCGAGATTCAAGAGTTCAAAACTAGTGCACTATACTAGACTAGACTAGAAGTACAAGACATCACACTACTAGTTGAGAAAAGTAGTATCGGCATCAAGCACAAAGACGAGTACGCATCTCCGTCACATAATGTAAGACGTTTTTGACACTAGTTGGCTTGTACAAAATGGCAAAAACATACCCAAAATTTCTTAATCCACGCCAAAAACTACTACCTAGTGCCAAAATTTCTTACTAGTGCTATTATTTACAGATAATGCAATCCCATAATGTTCCATAATGCTAGTACTAGTAGTAAATAATAGACTCACCCCTTCACCGAGGAACGATCTACGCTTGAAGGGACGAGGCCCCGCGTTACTACGCCTTATCTCCTCCTCGCCAGCCTCCCCCAAGAGAAGGAAGTTCGCCGCTGCTCCCATGGATTCGCCAGCGGTTCTCCTCCTCGCCGGGCTAGGAGACCTTGGACGACGATCCTCCGGGAGAAATCGACGCCGCCCAACGCCCTCACCGCCAAAGACTCAAGGCTTCCTGCACCAACTTTTTCAAGACGCCGCTTAAAGCTTGGGAAAAGGCCATGCTTGTTGGTCTTCCATGCGCCCTCGAGGAGAAGGTTCTTCTATGGGACAATCCTTCAACAGTCCACCGCCTCCCCGCCATGGTTGCACGCTGACTCCGCTTAGAGTTGCCGATGTTGAGAGGTAGTCGGATTTTGTCCGATGAGCAGGTCAATAATGGAGTTTGATCATGTAGTACTTAGTTATTCCATTTCCATCCCGTAATTTCTCCGCTACCCACCGCCTTATAAATAGGTCCGGTCGGTGCCAACGAAGATTGGCTTGCATACCCCGCCGGATACCACCATCATTTTGCACAACATCCATAGCAGGCGGCTGCCCGTAGACCCTTCTCCACCATTGGGATCGGCCTTCCGACCGGCCGGGCTTGAATACGATGATGATGCCTACATGACATTGAAGAAGATAGCATTGCCGATTCACCGACAAAGCGACGCTGCCACGAAAATTACTATCACTACAAAAAAGACACATCCGTGACATTTTTGGTCGAACGAAAAAAATTGTCATACATATGACACTTCTATGACGATAATTGTGACAAAACCCGAATCATCATAGATGTGGTGGGCTCCTACTTATGACAAAAAATCATGACAGAAAATGGGATTTTCGCCCGGGCGGCCGAGAAGCAGCTACATGACATTCTTTGGGCTGCTCATGACGGAAAAACCGTGGTAGAAGCAAGGGCGAGGAAAATTACGGGAGTTGCCGGTTACGGAGGAGGTCGGGGCCGAAGCGATGCGCTGCTTTCTCGTGACGACGCGCGTGTGCGAGGCGTTGGCTCTAATCAACCCGAAGCGAGGCGTTGGGCTCTAATCAACCCGAGCGATTCCACCGCAGCTACGACATCGAACCCGAGCGATCGATCGATGGTCGTTAATCGAACCCGATGGAGCGATTCTTCGCGCTGCCGCTAATCAAGCCGATCGATTGATGAACAAAGGAGCGCTATGGGGGTTTGGATGAACAAAGGAGCGGTGGCGTTGCTCGGATGAACAGGACCCCGTGGTGTGGAGGGCTGGATGAACATTAGATGATGGAGGGGCCGGAGGGGTGGTTGAACAGACCCGTGGTGTGGAGGGCTGGATGAACAAGAGACGGTGGAGGGGTGCCTTGGAGGGTGGCTGAACAAGAGCTTGTGGAGAAGCGCTGGAGGCTGGATGAACAAGAGCCCGTGGAGGCCGGAGGAGGTCAAGGTGGAGATGAACAGATCCCGAGTCCTGCTTATGGTACGCCACACCCTCCCGGCGAACAGACCCCTGCTTTCACCGTAGGATGTCCGCTTGCCTGTTTTATGGGTACGCCACACCCTCCCGATCAACAGACTTCGCTTTCACCGTAGGAGGTCCGCTTCTCCGCTTTGGCGGTACGCCACACCCTCCCGATCAACAGACCCCGCCGACCTTAGGAGGTCCGCTTCTCCGCTTTACGGACGCCACACCCTCCCGATCAACAGACTGTTACTTTACGACGAGAGGTCCATTTCTCCGCACAGCGGTACGCCAGCCTCGCTTCCATCGCATGTTCCGCCCAAGCCTCCCAATGAACACGACCACGCATTCCGCTTCCGACCCAGCCGGTTGGCTCCCATGAACACGACGACGACCCTGTTTCTCCGCTCCGACCCAGCCATGTACGATGCGCAAGTAGGCGCTTGAGACCTCGCTCAGATGTAATGACGCGGGTCAGATTTTCTTTCTTACACCGCGCCGATGTATGACGCAGTACATGCTACGCGGCGCGCTTACTACTTACAACGCGCGCGCTTACTACGACACGCATGCCGCTTCACAATGACCAAGATGTACGCACACGTCACACTGTAATGACAATGCTATGTACGCTCGACCAGTGGGTCCCGACCGCCGTGCACTTCCTTGCTCACAAGATGTAGCTGGTGGGTCCCAGCAGCCGTGGGGCGAATCGCTTTTTTTTTTTGCCTGCACGCACTTCCTTGCGGCAAGATGTAGCTGGTGGGTCCCAGCCGTCAGGGGCGAATTGTTCTTTTTTTGCCCGACGCACTTCCTTATGCGGCGGTGGTGTCACCGGTGGGTCCCAGCCGTCGTGGGGTGAATCGCTTTGTTTTTTTTTGCCCGGATGCACTTCCTTGCGCGGAAGATGTAGCTGGTGGGTCCTGTCGTGGGAAACGCTTTTCACGAAATACAAGTGGCTCGTCCGGTGGGTCCCAGCCAAGTGGAGGAATCATTATTTTCCGCAGAATAAGGAGGCCCTTCCTTGTTGCGGCAGGACCCACTGTCACCTCTCCACGCATACCCACGTCCGATGGAAGTCGCCTCTGACCATGTTGACCACGCCACGAGAGCACCTGGCGGTGGACGACAATGAGGCCTAGGAAGGGACGACAGGAACCGGGAAGACGCGCAAAGGAAGCCCACGAGAGGAGTACAAGGGTTCACCGTTCTGGCCGTGTGAGGTTGCCGCTGCAGGCGCAGGCCTGCCAGCCGTGGAATAGTAGGGGCGGTGAGGCCTCCGCGTAACAGCCGCCACGGAGGCAGGAGCATGCGCACGACCGCGCAGCTTTGGGCGGCCGGAGCAAGAAGACCAGAGGTTGAAGAAGCACTACGGCCGCTGGATGGATATCGATGGTCACCGGAGCTAGAATCGCTCATATTGACTAAAGTTGACAAAGGCCCCGCCCTAGTCAACTTAGTAAGGCCATTAAGTCAGCCTCCCACCATGGTGGGTCCCAAATAGCAAGAGGAGTATTCATTTTTTTGTGCGTAATAAGGAGGCACTTCCGTGGGTCCGAAATGACAAGACGGCTAACGTTGCGAATACGCTGGCCCGTCCGTGGGTCCCAGCAATGTGGGGGACATGTTTTTCACGAAATAAGGTGGCCCGTCAGTGGGTCCTCTGCTGTGTGGAGGAATAATTATTTTGTGCGTAATAAGGAGGCACTTCCTTGCGCCACCGACCCAAATTGCCACCTCTCCACGACAAGATTTCTTCCGATGGAAGTCGGTCATTGACCACGTTAACCACGCCGCGCCGAGAGCATCAGGGCGGTGGTCTGGACGACGGCGAGGCCTAGGAAGGGATGACACGGAGCCGGGAAGACGCAGCAGCGGTAGCCCGCAAGGAGAGGAGTACGAGGGTTCATTGGTTCGGCCAAGCGTGAGGCTGCTGCCTCCAGAGAATAACATGGGTGTGGGTGAGTAGAGGGATACCCCGGCCAGCGGTGGGAGTAGTAGGGGGGTGAGGCCTCCAGCATCACAGCCGCCACGAGAGGCAGGAGCACGCGACACGACCGCGCGCTGCTTTGGGCGGCCGGAGCAAGAAGACCAGAGGTTGAAGAAGCACTATGGTCGTTGGATGGACATCGACGGTCACCGGAGCTAGAATCGTTTATATTGACTAAGTTGACAAAGCCCTCCGCCCCGCCAACTTAGTTGGCCCACAAGTCATCCTCCCACTATGGTGGGTCCCATCTAGCAGGTGGGTATTCATTTTTTGTGCGTAATAAGGAGGCTCTTCCTTGTGCGACGATATAGCTGGTGGGTCCGACATGTCGCTGGGGGACCGTTGTGAAATACAGAGGCCCTTTCGTGGGTCCCAACTGTCGTGTGGAGGAATCATTATTTTGCTGACAGTCCACGGCCGATGGATGTCATCGATCGACCACGCTGACCAGGCTGCGCCGAGAGCACCATGGCGGTGGACGACGGCGAGGCCTAGGAAGGAACGACACGAGCCGGGAAGACTCGAATGGTTGCCACGCCGGGGGAGTTTATCGTCCGCCGGGCCGCCGGAAAATAACAGGAGGTGTGGGTGAGTAGAGGAATGGCCTGCCAGCAATGAAGTAGGGTGGGCGGTGCGGTTTATGCGCCAAAGACAAACGCCACGGAGGTGGAGCAGCAGTTCCACCGAGCTGGTTTGGGCGGCTAGAGCAAGAAGATCAGATATTGAAAAGAAGAGACGCCGCTGATTAACATCCAACGGTCACCGCTGCTAGAATCGCTTAGGACTAAATTTGAATCGCTTAGGACTAAGTTGACAAAGCCAAAGTACACGCCAACCTAGTAGACCCACAAGTCAGCCTCCAAATCTGTCCCAAACAGCATACAGCCCGAAATTTATAGCCAGATTCAAACTAATTTTAAATATAAATGTACCTTATTTTAAATTCAATGAAATTTTACCAGCACAAAAAAAATGAAATTTAAAATATCAAAATCCGAAAGAAAACAGTATTTGGGAACTAATTGCATGTTTGCTGTATTTTTTCATTTTACAGCCCATTTACTATTACTTATAGCCCATTTCTTATTACTTATAGCCCATTTATTATTACTTATAGCCCATTTTCTCGGGCAAAATGCATCCTCCTCGCCTTGAAAGATTTCCACCAAGAGGCGAGAAAAGCAAGTAGGCCTATGTTGGTTATTCTCAAAAACAAAATAGCTGGCTAGCCATTTTTCGTAAAGGAAAAAACAAATCGGGCTGGTCATATGCTAAACATATGAAATAAAAGCCTGGGCTAGACGGGCCACGGGTCCCGCACAACCCAGCTTGATACCCTTCTCCGTCCCGTAAAAACAAATTATCAAGGCTGCTGGTCCTTTATCGCTATCCTCACCATGTACAAATATCTCCTTATTCCTCTCGGTTGTTGACCATGTTGACAACACCGAGGGCGGAGCGCCAAGGCGAGCGTAACCAAGGCGGAGGACGATGGTGAGGCCTCGGACGGAACGAACAGGAGCTGGGAAGATCACGCCAGCCGTGGAGGCGGAGAAGCGTCTCCCGCCGCGCTGGTTTGGCTTTGGCGGCTCGAGGAAGAAGAGATCAAGAAACGTGATGACGTTGAATGTCAATCAACGGTCAAGGTTGGCACAATCATTTTTGACTAAGCGACACCAAGTAGCATACTTTTTTATATATAGGAAGAAAACTGCGAGGAAAATGCGCTTGCTTGCCGCCCTCCTCACAGGAACGCTCGCCACATAAGTGACTAGCACCCTTGGTTTTCAACCGAGAGGTCTTGGGTTCGAGTCCAGGAACTCTCAATTTTGTCCTCCTTCCTTCCTCGCAAAAAAGGGAAAGAAAATCAAAGACTTGGGAAGGCGACAGTAACAAGCTAGTGTACCAAGAAAGAGACGCTGCCGAAGTTTTAGAAAAAAGAAAGACGTGTTCTCGTAGCTGGTTCAATCCAAACCTAGACTATGACTATATATGGTGCTATGCTACTCGCAAGTAATGAAACCGACATATCCAACGCTCGCTTCTCCTCTTCTCTACTTACTCGCTTAGCATCGAAGCTCGCCGCAACAACCATGTCCGCCGGTTGCTCGTCCACCGCTCTTCAAAGCAGTAACAACCAGATATGCACCAAGTCGCCACCCGCATTCATCGCATGTGGGTCTCATCACACCCCGCCAAGCACGCCAAGACCGCAGCACGATTGCTCATCGCAACCCGCTGCTGGTGGTGGTGCCACCGCTGCAAATCACGCAGAGTCATCCGTCGCCTCAACCACAATCCGCAACCCCGCCGAAGTCTTCTACAAATGCCCGAATCATGGGGTAATAATATGTTTAAGTGTTGTTCTCGCTGCTTTCAGTTGCTGATTTTTAATAGTTTGGTTGATGATCTCCCAATTTGATTCGTGCGTAAAAGGGAAGATTCGTGTGATTTGTATTTCGGAAGTTGCTGATGGGGGAATGCAACTACGCTGATTATTTGGTTAGCCGAGGAATCCCAATACCAGCAGGTTGGGGTGTTGGACAAGTAATCAAGGAACGGCAAAAGAGGAAGATGCAGAGCAGAAGGTTAAAGATGCGCTCTTATGATCATGGCTACAACAACTGCTGAACGGCCTTGACAAAGAATGAGGAGATGAAAGAGCTTGTGAAGATAATGGGCAAAATCGATGTGCTCAGAGGATGATTGTCTCTTTATTTGCAGCAGTATGTAGCACTCGTGATGTATTCAAGGGATACGACATGAGCACTTTGCTGAAACTAGTAATGAATGAAACCTGTAGCAGTCATGCGAGTGTTGTGAACATCTAATGATTTCTATTAACGGAAATAAGGGGTATCCCTTTGCTCATATAAATAAATAATAGCGAGGCCCTGCTGGGTCAGCTTTGTTCTCATTCAAGACGCTAAGCAAATTACAGTCCAACAGCAAACTATGTCATTATACATAACAAGTGATGTTCTCACAAAGAAATACTAAACAACATGTTCATCGTGTTTCAGCTTGTCATAGCAAACACAATTTCACATAGTAGAAAAAAACGCCTTCCGACTGTGCAAATACGACAAAAGCAATGTAATCATCATCCGCAGCAGCAGAAGGCCAACATCTTCGCCATGTGTATCACCTGAATCGTAATTCCCCACGGTGTCATCTTCTTCTTCGTCCTCAACATCCCTGAACGCTGGCTTCTTCTTGATCAACTCTTGTATGTCCACAACACGACAGCAATCTTTTCGCCAAGGCCATTGACATGATGGTTCTCAAAGATATTAGGAACATCTGTATTTTGTACATCAGAGCAAAGTAAGCATCATCTTGTTGTGCAACTTCATTAAACGAATTCTCCGCTTCAAACCTTTGCAATACTCTCCACCATCGCTACGCAAATGTGTCTTCCAAGAAAATATATGTGTTGCTTGATTTGCCAAAATAAAAGGCTCGTTGGTCCTGGTACGCTTTGACATTGATGGATTTGAAATAATCATCAGCTCGGGTTTTATGATCCTAGAAAACAGGTTATACCAACGACAAGACAATGTAACCACACATCGATGATCCTCGAAATCGAGATATATCGCAATCAACAATGTCTGTTATGTTAGCATACATTTCAGCTTGTCTCTTTGTCATACGATCCGTGCTCATGATGGCACTGCTTTTGTGTCTTCCGCTTCGTTTTGTGCAAGGGTGTTGTAGAAGCACATCTCCAACAACGCAAGATTCATAATGTCTTACCCGAGTATCGTGACCCATTGCTAGTGAGTAAAGGGCATCATCAATCGCCTGCCCATCCTCCCGATCTTCTTAACCTATGGTTAGAAAATAGACAAGCTGATCATCTTATGTACTCAATATATTAAAAACCGACAAGGCACTTCAAAAGCTTACATGGTTCTTGAACCATTTCGCAAATCCTGCCATAACCAGTTTGTCAATGTTTCTTGGATTTTTGGCAAGAATCCTCTTTGTAGATGCTGCACAACATAGTGATCGCACAAACATCTAAATATATAAGAATGTGCTGCAAGTTTAGTAGATTACGATGTATAAGCTGCAAGATCGCACTTACTTGATATAAGGTAGTATCTCAGACGCTTATTCAACACATACCAAACCATTTTGTCCAAATCTTTAGGTTTGTCCTCTTGTCGACTCTTCCCTCGTAATCTCTAATGTAATAATCGAAAACATTGAGCCCGGATTGTCTTCACCCACCTCTTGCTAAGCTGATCACCTGTTTCAATGTATTTTGAGCAGAATGTCAACGCTTCAGTAGCAATGTAGGCCTCTCGCAATGGAACCCTCGGTCTAGCTCGTTCCTAACATAGCCCTTGAAAGTGCCTAGCCGCTTTCAATAGGGTACATCCAGCCATACTGCATCGACCTCTAAGTAGTGCCTCATCGTAGATGAACAGCCAAATGCACCATCACATCAAAGAAGGCCGGAGGATATATCTTCTCAAGGTCGATAGGATAGTTGGTATCTTGTCTCTAAGACGCCCAAAGCATCTATCCTGATATTTCTATCGAGAGTTCCTCAAGAATTGTCCCAACTCGCAATCGCTCAGATAAGTCGTGGCAGCCCATTCCTCTAAGGATAATAGGTAAAACCTTTGAAGTAGGACGGGCAGTCATGAGTTTTCAACCCTTGTACCTTGTTTCCATCTCAGACCGACTCTCCTTTCGTGGTTGGAAGCAAATCCATGTGGGAATCTCACACGTGATGACCTCGCAGAATTCTTTTCTTTTACCTTGTCCAAGACGCACACAATCGGTGCCATATCCCGTGGTTTACCTTCATCTTGCACCGCAAATCCTTTCTCGATACCTGTGTGTCAAATCAATCCTAGATTTTAAGGTATCTTTCGCCTTGCCTTCAATGTTAAGAAGTGTGCCGATAATGTTGTCACATATATTTTTCTCGATGTGCATCACATCAAGATTATGCCGCAGATCCAAATCTTCCAATACTCCAAGTCCCACAAAGTGGACCTCGCGGTAAACAATAATCTCTTCTACCGTACACGCCTTTTCCCGCTACCATTACCGTGATGGTTTCGTAATATGCCCGACCTTCTAATTCCACTTGCAACTCATCGGCGGTGAGCCTCTTGGCGATCACGGTTTTCATGCTTTGCATTGAACACATGTCTTCGTATTTTCTAGGATGCGGCTTGTCCTTGGCAAGGAAACGGTGGTGTCCAATGTAACAGATCTTGCTAAGTATTGCATATGACAATGATTCTATCACAAATAACACATGCATTGTAACCATGTGTCGCTCGCCTCGACATAGTGCCCAAAGCCGGATAATCATGGATGCACCAAATTACAACAGCACGCAGAAAGAAATCAGCTGGTGGGCTGCTATATAGGTCTCGAGGAGAACACCTTCCATAGCTGTTGAAGTTCCTCCACAAGAGGCTCCATGAACAAATCAAAATCCTTTCCAGACTTTTTGGACCTGGGATGAGCAAGGCCATCATGTAGTTTGATTCTTTGGTGCGTATATTTGGAGGCATGTTGTAAGGGATAATAAGCACCGCCACATGCTATATGTGGCGCCTGTGGCCAAATGGGTTAAATCCATCCAAGCTAAGCCAAGTCTAATGTTTCTCGGTCAAGAAGAAACTCTTTGTGTTTATCATTGAAGCTTTTCCACTCACTACCATGAGATGGATGGCTCATTACATTCGATCTCTGACTCTGGTTCCTAGAATGCCACAAGACATCCTCTCTTGTTTCAAAGATCATGAAACAACCTCTGCAATCTTGGTGTAATTGGAAAATGTCTCGTAACATTATGAGGAACCTCTTCACAAAGATCGCCATCTTTCCATCTTGATGATTTGCATTTCGGCATTCACTTGTTGGCATAATCCTTCCGAATGTAACACAATTATTCTTACAAACATGGATCATATCATATCCAATTCCAACTGCATCGAAGGAAATTCTTCATTTTATCAGTAGGTGTGTGGCAGCTCACACGATCTGGGAAAGATTTATGAAAGCAGCCAACATCGCATCGAATGATTTGTTGGTCATCCGCCGATGTCTTCACCAAGAAAGGTGACCATAGCTGAGAATATCGACAGCTTATTTCCGGTGATGTGAAGAAATAGACAATACATTAGCGATGGTACATGGTCATATGTTTGGAACCCGTTTTATTATGTACTTTGCAATAAAATACAACTAATATTTTACATGGGTTCACTGTAATAAGTTCTAGATATAGACCAAAGCTATTTTGTTTGGTTTGCTGCCTCCTTAATATCTTCTCGCTCGTACTACTAATGTAAAACCTCAACTTTTCAATGAAGCTATGGAAAATGGTGGAACCGCCACCTTCAAGGTGGCGAGGCAACTATAACCGCAATGTCACTTGCTGCAAAGGTCAAGACTGTCCACTAATGCCAAAAGCACGCTCTCGCATACTGGGTTGGTTGTTAAGGCATATCGTCCAAACTCGCCTCATGATCAAGATATGCAAGCTCAAAGCAATGTTGTATCTCAAGGCTGCACACAAGTCCATTCCCTAATGAGGCCCTTTGTGAAACAAGGAGAAACATTGCTCAATGTCACAAGATATGCATGGTTTTGAAACCGACTATTATTGCTATGTTGTTCGTGAGCCTAGGGAAATGAAGGCGAGGGTTATGGTGCTCCATCGGACAACACAGACATGAAACGTAATGCCGTAAATGAACCGAGCTTCAACTTCGTGGTGCATTTATCTCGCTAGACTGTAAGTTTTATGCCAACCTTCCTTTGTTATATAGTTGTAATTTGTTTTGGTGCGATACAAAATTTATTTTAACGTAGCCACCGCTCAAGAAAACAAGAAGCCATTTTGTATAGTGTGTGTGGTGTTCTCATATTTGCATCGGTGGCGCTTTGATGCCGAGGATGTAATCAGGTAATCGCCTTTAATAGCCCAGTTAGTTTCGCCTTATTTATTTCCTATTCTTCTTTTCCCGTTTGCTAGTGGTCAAGAATACCATGGGTTATATACCGCCGAGATCCATGGGTCTCCTACCGTCGATAAATGGGCTCAGACCCATGGGCCTCGGCCATCGATAAATGGGCTCAGAATTTGGTGGGCTCAATGTTTGGATAAATGGGTCTACATACGAATCAAAGGAATTGGTATCGCCCAAGACGTAATGCCGGTTGTTAACAGGTCGTAGGATCTAAAAAGCTTAATTCATCACGCACAACATAATGTCATAATGGGCCGTAATATAGGACCGGCTGAACGGTCGACCGCTATGGGCTTAATTTGGCCCATTAGGGTAATAAAAGCCAAAGAACGTCGATTTCGCTATGGGCCAATTGGCCCATTTGGGGAATATGACAAGAACGGGTCGACTTCGTTATACGAATTTGGCCCATTAGGGGAACAGCCAGAACGGGCCGGAAGTAATCGAGATAAAAAAGGAGCCAAGAACGATATGGCCAATAGTGCCAAAGCTAACATCGGTGGAAACGCCCATGTAAATCACGCCGTTAATCGGCACAATGAAAATTACTATTCATTGCGGGCTAGAGTCACCGTGGGCTCAGAAGGGCCGAAAGATACGTAGGCCTCATATGGGCCGAAGACGTGACGTTGACGACGGCAAGTAGGACGCGGGTCGACGGTGCTTCTGCTGTCGGTCGCCATGGGCCATCACCGCCAGCGGTCGCTGTCCCGTCCGCCATGCCACTATTATGCGCGAGAGGCGATTTGAGCGAGGGCGGCGACTTTCAGCTTCATCCCCAAAGACAAGCTTCCCGCAGAGCGCTCAGACTTATGGTCATGGCGGATGTGGTGCCGTAGGAGGACGATGCGCTATGGTGTGCAGGTTAGCTGGGCGTTGCCGCTTAAGTAGCGATTCCGTGAGGCTAAGCGTCCGGTGCGCCATTAAGTCGCGGAGTTGGTTCCTCGCACCGAGCCTCTTAACGACATTTACATACGAACGGACGACATGAATGCGGCAGCCGGCGCCATTGGGAACGCACCGCTACGACGGGCGCGAGGGACGAGGGCTTTTGTGCTGTGGTAGTCACCGCGGTCGTGGCAACGTTGAGATGCCTTTGCTCAAATGCGATCCCCGCATGTCATTGAAAAGCAAGACGACCCGGCATGGTCTCAGGTCCAGAGGATGCAGTTGGTCATACACATCACTCATGGACGCTGCATGCGCCTGCATCCTCGACGAGCCGGTGTTGGGGTGTGTTTGATTGTGGCCAAAGTGCACCTTACCAAAATTTTGGTCATGACCCAAAGATTGGTCTTTGTTTGATGGTTGCCATTTCTTTGGCATGCCAATGAACTCTAGCCAACTCTAGTTCATTTTTCTTGCCAATGTCGGCCAAATCATGGGCAACCAATACCTCAACCAAAATTTTGGCTACCCAATGCTTTGATGGGGCAACCTTGGGCACAAACCAAACATACCGCTGGTCGTAGCACAACACTAACGCCACCTCCGCATTAATCGAAACCGACCGTGTTCATCGACGATATGAGCGTGTCGCCACCGCTGTCGCCGTGTCTCAGAGGCGGTGCCGAGCTGCGCTTCGTTGTTGGCCCCAACGACCCACATGAACGGTTGTCGGCCGCAGAGAGAGGTCGGGCCAGCTCTCCATTGGACTAGTCTCGCTTATGTCGCTTTCCTGTTTTCCGCCATATTCGAAGGCTGCTGCGCGTTCATGCTGCACATTAGGCCTTTCACTATGTAGGCCAAGCGAGACAACTTATTGTTTATTTGAGCCATTCAAGTGTAATCATGTGGCTTGCTTATTTCTCATTCCTCTCCAACCCTCTTCTCCATCGATCATGTCGCCTCCAATGAGTCCATCCTCCCGATGCCTCATTTGAACATTCCGCCGAGTATCATTTGCATGTACCCACCCTAGTCCTCTTTCAATAGATCTCCGACCCCGAGATGAAATCGAGAGGAACGAGTGGGGCACGTGATACCTAAGGCGGATTCAAAATTTTGAACCGTGATCATAGCATCCGCAAATCATATATAAAGGGTATTCAATGTTCGCTTCATTTTTGAACGTATAATATACTCCCTCCTATCCTTTCTACTTTACATACTATGATAGGAGTATAAGTTTTATGTGTAGTCAAAGTATCTCTACTATGATGAAAAAGGTATCAACATTCAACAACGCCCAATCAATATTGTTAGATTCAGACGCATTCTAGATTTGTACTCGTAGATGGTTTCCAATTTGACTATTGACAAGATTAATAGTACCCTTTCACATAGGTGAGTAAGTCATCTTAGGCTGTGCACCATGACCAAGGAGGAGGGGAAAACGAGAGACATTAATGTTTATTTGCTAATTAATAGTATTGCATGCAATGAACTAACCACTGCATGTCATGTTTGATAGTCTCAGGTCATTAAAAGCATGCACACCCTCATCTCTTATTGGTTCATATGTCAAGAAACAAGAAACGAGGTAGAAGTTAATGCACCGCACCTACGTGTTTTGGGATTATTTGGTTTTCGTAAGATGACTTACACACCTAGACGGAGGGAGTACATGAGATGTATAATGTGAAAATTATATCATTGGAAACTCCTTTCACATACGAAATTGACCATATGCTTTGTGTAAGTTGCATGTCATATATTATTACTCTAACATTTGGTCAAAGTTAGCCTCAAAAACGATTAGACCCTCAGATGCTTTGTGTAAGTTGCATGTCATATATTATTACTCTAACATTTGTGTAAGTTGCATGTCATATATTATTACTCTAACATTTGGTCAAAGTAGTATAGTGGAAGTGGATCCTCCGACGTAGGTATCCCTGCCTTACCTCCTTTTCGTCACTTATCGGCGGACCCCATGCTTGCTAGGCCCCGCATGTCGCTTACTCAATGGGTTCGCCACGCTGGGATCCTCATCTCGAGTATACCCCTCTGCTTTTATTTACTCCGCATAAAACGGAGGGAGTGGTGGTATAATAAATGACGCAGGGGGGGCAATGCTACGAATAATGTTACGTTTTTACGAAGTGCAACATGGATAATTAGTATTGAGAAGGGGAGGAAGGGACCACCCACTGACGCCGGTTTGCTCTCAACCGTCCCACAAGCGAGCGAAAACGCAAGACGGTTGCTCCATTTGGTGAGCGCGGAGGGTCCAGCGTGTCGGGCTGCAACGCTAACGCGACAAGAGCGATGTACAAGAAAACCGATTGACCGTCGTCACCGAACCACTATTCACACTAGAACCTCGCTGCCGCCTACGCCAGCCACGCCCTAAAACCACACCAAATCTCCAGCCCATTCCCCACCTTTCGATCCCCTAGCCCGCATCAAGCGCCCCTAGTTCGCCGAAAGCCATGGTGCGCCGCAAGATCACTTACTACAAGATGTCGACGCCGAGCGCCACAGAAATCGCGGCGGCGGTCGGCGCCACGCACTCCATTCCTAAGCTCGCTGGCGCGGGCCAATCCTCGAAGTTCTCTCGGAGCCAAGCTACGAGGAGGAGGAAGCCGATCCAATGTTCATCGTGGAGGTCGCGGCACGTAAGGCCCCGATGGTATGAGAGGATGGACGCCGACTTGCGCCGCGCCCGAGTCCCCATGGTGCAAAGCGGACCAGCGGTTCAACATGGCGATACTAAAGGAGGACCGGAGGCAGAGGCTCAACTCGACGCGGAGCGCGCGATGCCGCTGCCATCGAGGCTCTTCCGCAGCGGAACCGGATGTCGTGGATGTGAACCGGGCGCGGAGGCTCAACTTGAGGCGGAGCGCGGATGCCGCTGCCATCGAGGCCCTCCCGCAGCGGAACCGGACGCCCGGACATGAACCGGCGGCAGAGGCTCGACTCGACGCAGAGCACGCGGATGCCGCCTCATCGACGCCTCCGCAGGCGGAACCGAAGTCCCGGACTTGAAACGGGCGGCGAGGCTCGACCGACGCGGAGCGCTGGATGCCGCCCATCGAGGCCTCCCAGAGGCGGAACCGGACGCCCTCGACTTGAACTGGCTGTGCTCGTCGCGTGCAGAGCGCCTCAGACGCCCGCTTGAACGAGTAGCTGGAGGTCGAGGACAACCACGGTGCGGAGACACACGCCGGCAGCGACGGCTGGTTCAAGCTGGCAGCCAAAGACGACGAGGCCGCCTCTTTCCGCGAGCAAAGTGATAGTTTTTCTTTATGTTGTTGTTTTTATGGATCTTTTGCTGTGTAAAACATACTATTTGTTATGCAAGTCGCCTGACTTGGGTCAATCTACCATTTCAGCGTGTTGGATGAATATCCCACGCCTCCTAACCCTTCTTTCCTTCTTCCTCACCTCTTCTTCTTCCCCAATGCACCACCGCACGGGCCAGACGGATACTCCCCAACATGCGTTGGATAAACATACTCTATGAACGAAAATTATGTGTCAGCGATAGGATGGCTGAGTTTGGT
The DNA here is from genome assembly GCA_021605205.1 of Aegilops longissima. Taxonomy (NCBI): domain Eukaryota; kingdom Viridiplantae; phylum Streptophyta; class Magnoliopsida; order Poales; family Poaceae; genus Aegilops; species Aegilops longissima. The sequence goes on along the minus strand of JAHIAM010014940.1, from coordinate 44,140 downwards.
TTGTTCACATGCGACAAGACGTGTCGCTGAGGGTGCTGCCCCTTGGTTGGGTTTATGGCGCGGCAGAGCGATCAGGTGAGGGTGCGCAAGCGGCATCATGCGCAGGAGCGACTGCAGTGGGGAGGGTGCGGTGCGACCGCGACAGCCGCGCGCAAGTGTACCTCCTTCTCATTTTGAAAACTTTAGGCAAGCTTGGCAAAATGTGTGGCTAAGTTTGGCAATGCAAGGCCTAGACCCAAACAGATAAGTACGCACGCATTAGGAGTACTAGTGTTAAAAAGAAAGGCGGGTTTTCCTTCAAGGGATTTAATCGATACAAACTCGCTTCACGTGTCAATTAATGCATATTTTTTCTCGAAAGACCAAAGAGCTAACCATCTCACCCTCATCGCTGATTAATGCAGCGCCATGCAAACGAACCTTCTCACTTCCGCATGCATGCAGGGATATTAATGTCCTTGGTTGCTAACCCCATCAATTTTGCCTCGATTAGTGTTAGTGGCCCTTGCAAATTGTAATTTTGATATACTGCCTTGTGTACAAAAAAATGGAGGTAGTAACTATATTTGAATTCCTTGCCCATTGCTGTGACGCCGATTTTTTTTGTGGTTTACGGCGCGCTCGACGGAGAACACCATTGAGGGAGACCACGGTAAGTCATTCAAGTGCCGCCGCAAGCCGAGACAACCGCCTTGCATCCAGAAGTCCTTTACTAGTACTACTACTAGGAGTACTAGTGCGGTGAGATGGTTTCAAGAAGACGATGGAGAAGCGGAGTCAGCGAAGAGTGAAATGATAGTTGCTTCGTCCATGCTTTGTGATTTGACGCCTCACCGCTTTGTGATTTGTGATAGAAGGGACAGGGAGTAGACTCAGGTTCTATATCTGACTACATGCGCCCAAGCATGGGAGAAAGAGGAGAGACGTTGCATTTTTCTATTCCTTCAATCAATCAATCAGGAGCTTCGTTCCATCTTTTGGCTTTGGCAACACCGCCCACAATGGTTCCTACGATGCCAAAAGCTATTTTCACATTTGGCTACACATTGTGGATGCCCTTAACCGTGCTACTTGGTTTTGCTCCTGTGTGCTATCTATACAAATCTCAATTATATTGATCTAAAAATTATAGAATCAAAGATTAGTAAAAGGAGGTGATTTTGCCGCCATGGATGGCGGGGAGGTTTTTATTTTCGAGGACGTTGTCCTGGGCGGTTTGCTAACATGCGGTCCCACATGTCGTTGCTTTACTGCTGATCCGCTGGCCCCACATGAGGCGTAACAACGGTAGAAGCAACACGTGGTTAAGTTGAAGAAGATGAGGGAGAAGCGGATTCAGCAACGAGTGAAATGATGGTTGCTTCGCCCTCCAACTTTTTTTTTAGCATTATTACTTCGCCCCTCCAACTTAATCAAGGGAAAGGTGCAGCTTTGTGATTTGACGCCTCATTGCTCATTACTACGCCGGGCGCCATGACTGGGTGTTTCACCCCGCTGCTCGCATCAGATTCGGTATGGCACGGGACCCAGTAGCTTGATGTCCCACATGTCGGCAAAGGGACTAGAAGATTTATGAAAGCGAAGCCCCACTTTACGACGGAGGAGTAGACGACACGACGCCCAAGTTGAACTGTCACTTGTACAGATAGTACTATAGTTTTGCTGTTTCGCACGATCCATCGATACAAACCCGATTAAACAGAAAGGGCGGATTTTTCCCGCTGTAGATGATAATCGCCATACATTTCAAAGGCAATTTTAATGTATGCAAACTGAATAATTATAAGTAACAATATGATATCTAGTAAAACTAAAACACATATGATTTATTGTGTTAGAGTGTAGTAGTAGTGTTGTATTGCATAGTTGTTAGATGTAACATGCAGAACGTAGAGATGTAGTTTTGGAGGGCCTACAGAGAGAAAAGCGTAATACGGTCACCGAACTTCGTAATAAGCTGATTACGGTCACTATATACGCTTTTGTGGTGATTATCCGTCACTTGCTCACAGCTCAGCATCGGATTGCACTCGCTGACCGCCAAATAGTCTGTGTGGCGCCATGTTGACTAGTTAAATTGACCACGCCTTGTGGGTCCCACCTCGCCGCCAGATAGGGAAAAGGTCGATAAACACAAATTTACGCAGCGCGATAAGGCTCCAACCTGCGCGCTGGAATCACCTGGTTGTGTATGTGTCTGTGTATTCGATGTGTGCGCATGCACGTAGGTTGAGCACTTGAGCGTGAGAGTGTGTGTGGTCGGTGGTGTATCGTGTGTGCATGCATGCGCAAAGTGTGTGTGTGGAGTGTTATGCATGCGCATGGCTGCGTGTGTACGTGTGGAGTGTTATGCGTGCGTGGGTGCATGTGTTTGTGTGAGTGTTATGTGGATGGAGTTTGTGCATGCGCATGCAGTGTGTATAATCACCACACCAGCTCATGTGTGTTAAAACAGATGGCTCAAGATACCAATACAAGGCCACCTTGTCCGCTGTGCTCGCGGTCATGACTTCAACCACCGCCAAAATATTTTTTTGTCGCTTGTTTTCATTCTTACAAGCAAGATGCTCGTATGCTATCAAGATGCATTTGTATGACTTGTTTATCTTGTGAGAGAAAAGGATGAACGAGGGAAGGCCTTATTTGCAAATGTGGAGAGGTGTGGGTACCTTTTTGCAAAATTGCCATAGTTTTTTCCTATCCGCCGATATAAATCGGACGGCCTATATTGCAGGATGGCAGTGCACACCATCATCACCAACTCTGTTTTTTATAAGAGTGTATTTTATGTATTTTATAATAGTGTAGATGTAGAGTAGATACAAGTCGATGTGTGGGCACGATGTTAGTGAGATAATGTGATGCAACACTAGAGGTGCCACGGAGCGCTTAACTCGTCAACTAGTCATGTCATGAGCAAATACAAAGTTGTACGGTGAGCCCGTGATCGATAATAACCACTAAACGTAAACGGTGACCGTAATGAGTGGATTATGAAGTCCAATGTATGTATCGTGGCTTTCGCTCAAATACAATGATCGCTATTGCATATATCGCGAGAGAAAGATGAAACACGCGTGATTTTTCTGGGGCTTACTTTAGAGGACTTGGAGATAGTTTTTGTGCATACGTGAAAGGGGCGCATGTGGGGGTATGCGATGGAGAGAGAGATGCTCTTCGCTTTCTTTATTATGACTAACTTTGTATATAGTATAAAAATATACAAATTCACAAAGGCGGAATAAATATCATTGTGGGCACCATGCAATGCAAATTAGCGCTCAGATTCTCCATATAACTTTGTAATGTTGTATATATGTAGAAACTCTAAAATAATTTTTGGCCACACTTTATTCAAAAGGAATGTTGTATGCTAAATAAACGTGAAGAGAGGGCTTTTTAGATCAATGGGGTACGTGATGTAACATGTGAATGTGTAGTTGATGCATTTGGCGGGCCTAGAGAGGTATGTGTGTGTATTACGATTCGAGAGAGGCATGGATAGAGGGGCCGACGGGGGGGGCGGAGAGATAGCACGAGAAATGAGAGTGGTCTAGAGAGAGAGAGACTAATATGACGTCACGACAAGAGATTCCATTCCCTTGAGTGTGTATATGCAAGGGGAGGGAATAGAGGCACCAGGAGAAATTTTGTGTGTGGTGTTTGTGTTGGTATGTGTGGGTGTGAGAAGATAATGAGACGTGGGGGCAGAGGGTGTGTCACCGCTGAGGTCCGGTGGGTCGAGGTGAGGCCCTTCGTTCTCGCGTCCCCGCGCCACATTGGTCGGCCCATGACACATTTAGGAAGACCCATGGATGACTAGTCGACAAGACAAAGATAGCAGAATTGTGAAGGACTCTGTCCATCGACAAAGCCAGCTAGGATTTGTAACCCTAGGTTCTTGGACTAAGGTAACCCTTTATCTCGATATTACTATTCATCCAACCTAACTTTAAGGGCATCCTACAAAATGCTCGCTAGAATCATACTCACGATTAGGAAGAGAGGTGTGAGATAATGCGTGAGAGACAAGCGAAGATAATGTGCGCACATGAGACACGAGGCAGGTCCATGTATATAGAAAGGGTCGATGAGGATTGTGCGGTGTATGTTTTAAGTAGAGGAAGAGTGCTTGTGATAAAGGTTAGTGAAAACAGTTGTAAATGGTTACTAGAGGGAGGGAGGGTTATATCTAGAGCATGTAAAGTAGAAAGACACCTCGGGAGAGAGTGTGAGCATGTGAGAGACCACCGATGGAGAGTGAAACTACACGTAAAAGACTGCTCTACACATTGATTAAAGATATAAATTGTATCCAAATATTAGGATGGGATCATGATATTTGCAATTCAAGTAAGGAGCGGTCATTGATCCATCGACATCTAGATTCTATCGAATTTGAGCATGTCTATGTTATTATTCGACACAATTGATCCACATAGTTAGTATTTTGAACTGCATAATGCATCGCTTTAGCAATCTAATATAAACGTGAGTATAGTTCATGTTGTGTGTGTAAAGCACATTATACATATGAAAGTTACACAATGGACATTTATAAATAGCTACCTATGAACTAGCATACATTTGAATTCAACCTAAGGTGGTTTAAAAAATCAATTCAACATGAAGTCCATTCAATTATTTGAATTTGATATCATGGCATTTGTAAACCATACCTAAACTATGGGGGTACCAATCTTTGCTCTGATTTTGTACATAATAGCATATGTAGTCGGTACAAAATAGATTCAAATTTAGCTCCTCCATTCCAAAATAATCGAGTTATAGGATTTTCAAGTGTCAAAATTTCAAAAGGAAGCGGATAATTTAATGAGGTTTTCAAACATACAAGGTCAAATATAACGTTGTCTATTTAGGTCAATCCTCATAGTTCAAGAGTACTCTAAACGTGAATGCTTGTGTTTCAAAATTTCGAACGGTTACCAAAGAGCCTCTACTCGCTCAAACCGCGGAGACCAATGTTTGGTAGTACAAGGAAATTACTTTTCTAATAACTCCGACCTGTGAAACCCACCGCCCGACGTCCAAAGGTCTAAACCGTAGGTTTGTAGCTTCATCTAGACGCCACGCAACCGCCCAAAAACATTCATACACAATGGTCGCCATACACATGCGCTGGTCAAATCGCCCCGCCCACTATTTGGGACACCGGATTACCATCCTACCCCGACCCGCAGAGGTCCGAATTTAAGAGGGGGCAAAGTTTGTACTTTCCCAAATTTCAAACAAGCGCCCCATCTTCTGCTCAAAAAGCCAAAACAAGCGTGTCCTGCATCAAACATGGTTCCCCCACCCGCCCGATTCCCCATTCGCATCTGGGCGCCAAACTACCTCTCCACCAGCCGTGAAACCCCGCGCCCTCCGTCCGCCACCCCATCCCACCCATCAACCGCCGCCTCCTCCATCACGCCGAGCCGATACCTCGACGCCGCCGCCCACCGCAACCTCAACCGCAACGCCCCACGGCTAGTAGTTGAAGCCGAGGCCGAGCCGTCTGCATTCGAGCCAGCTTCAACCACGCCGCCCCGGGCCTCACCGCTGCCGCCCCAACATCGCCACCTCCACCGCACGGAGTTGTTCCTCGCACGCCGCCCTTCGCCACCTCGGATCTGCTTCCTCCGCCGACATACGGCCACGGCAACACAATCAACAATTTGGCCATGGGTTCGCCCAAGCCTCGCACCTCCGTAACATCGGTTTCAAAGAAAGAAGAAGATCGCCGCGACATGTGGAGGTGACCACACCGCAACCAAGAAGGTACTCCTTCCTTATTCGTGCAAATCTTACGCCTCGCTTGCACGGTATTCATCCCACGTAAGACACTAGTTGACCGCTTTTCTTGATACTAGATGTTCCTAGTAACTCGCGATGCACAAGGTTTCTCCTCATATACTATTTCACCTTAGCTAGAGGTCCGTCCCCCTGAATTTCAATTTCTCGCCAGTTGATTCCCATTAACGGAAGCATTCTCGCGTAATAGCGCTAGTACGACTATTACGCCGGGAAGCAGCGCTTGGTGTTTATCTTAGGGCGCTCGCGGCCTAGAGCTACCGGGCGCCTCGATCCGGAGGTCGGCCGGGATTAAAGGGATGGCTTGGGGCGCCGCAAGCACGGCGGTGGTGTGAGGTCGATGGGAGGGCGGGCGGCGGAGGCACGGGTCTGGGCCGTGGTCGCCAAGGTTCGAGAAAGATCGCCAACAAAGGATCAAGGGAGGTAGATGAAGGCCATCCGCCTGCTCCTTATAGATCGGACGGTCATTAAAAAAATCGATCGACCTATTTATTTTCAATGATCGTTATCTTAGATATGACCACATGTGGTGGTGTGTCGGAGGAGTACCTGCATTTCATGTGCTCATATATTACAAAATCATAATGGAGTAGAATCTAATTTTGTTTGCCATGCAATGTTGTAGAGCTATCATATGTCTCCTGTCATTTATTTTTCAGCCACCTGCTATCTGCTACTTTTATAGGCACTAGTTCTCACACACTTCATCCATACTCTCACTATTGTGTTTTTATGCAAGGGTATTTTAGAGTCCGCCAAAGAGAAGCAAAAAGAAAAGAGAGAAGTCGCCCAGCTTTCTACGGGCTAGGCGCAAGACGCTACAACGCTTTAAAGGGTGCAAGGTCGAGATGGAGACGGTAAACGTTGTTCGAGTTGATGACTCGCCGCAATGAACCACCATCCTGTGTGCTTGCTTTAACTTCAGTGTCATATGTGGTTGCATGTTCCATATGGTGTCTAGCTTGTATTCGAAAGGTCAAGTCGGTCTTTATTAAGATAAGGAAAGATATTTTTACATGAACCACCATCCCGTGAGCACCGAAGACAAATAGTTAGTCGTAATCGGCCGAGCCAAAGGACAAGCCCAAAGAAAGACAGCATCACCGAAGCCAACTAAAAGCCGCGATGGTGGCGAAGCAGCCCGCCTCCCACCAGTGCTCTCGTGTCCTAGATGATCATGTTCACCACTCCACCGGATGTCTAGCTTGTATTGCTTCCAATTTGGTTAAATTGCATCCGCTTAGCTTACACATTATACCTTTGAATATGACATGCCTTTCTCGCTTTTGGTACATACTAGTACATCCTGTATTAACCATGTTCTTACATCAAACTAATGTTCTTGTGTATCCTCATCAATCACTTATGACGAGGCAGGTGCAAGGGGACTACTCCTCATTTAAAGAATGCAGCCACCTCCCGACATGATTCTCAAGAAATGTAAATGCTAGATGAAGATAGTGAACGAGCTCAGAGTTGATTACAGCATTTCTACACTAGCATCGCAGGTGCTTGCTCTAACTTGGCAGCGTGATATGTGGTTGCATGTTGCATATGGTGTCTAGATTGTAATTCTTCCAATCTGTTAAACTGCATGTGCTAGTCTCGCTTAGCTTATACTCCCGTAAATGTGACATTATACCTGTAATGTGACATGCCTTCCTGTATTTAGTACATAGTACATCTGTCTATTAAGCATGTCCTTACATAAAACTATTGTTTTTTGTATCCCGTGATCAATCAATATGACGAGACACCTTTAGTATATGCAAAGTGATATTAGTTGCATCTTTCATATGATTTATAGCATGCACCGCTTCTAATTTGTTGAAATTCCATTTATGATGGGACGCTTAACTTGGCAGTAGTCATATTGGTTGCATCTTTCATGTGGTGTCTAGCTTGCATTGCTTCTTATTTGCTGGAATGGTTTCGCTTAGTTTACACAAACAGTTGTGAACATGCCATGTCATTCTGCTTTTTCGTACATATTCCATCCTCGTATCATGTGTTTGCCTTACATCAAAGTAGTGATTGTCAAGATCATGCATGAATGAGTTCAAGAGAGAATTTTATTGCTTTTTCTTGTCGGTTTTACTTGACAATTCAAAATCAATAAAGCGGAAGGAAGTTAGCAAGGCAATGGATAAAGGTGCTCCTTCCAAACGGAGGGCCTCTATAGTTTCTACCTCCACACCCCCAAGATGATTTCCAAGACAACACATGCATAGACACTCAACAAAGCTGTGTTTATGATGAGCATGTCTCCCCTAGTGCAGATCACCGTGCTCCTCTAACTTGGCAATCGTATATGTGGTTGCATGTTATGTGTGATGTCTAGCTTGTATTGCTTCTAATTTTGTTGAATTCCATCTTCTTACTTTACACATTATACTTGAATAAGACACGTGTTCCTGTTTCTAGAACATACAATATCTGCTCTATCACACCATGTTCTTACATCAAATTACTACTGTTGTGTAACCTGCAACAATCACTTATCATAAGACACGCTTGACTTCGGAGTGTGATATAGGTTACATCTCACATTCTTTTCTAGCTTGTACTACTAATTTGTTGAAATGGCACTTATGACGAGACAGTTTTAACTTGGTAGAGTGATATTCGCTGCATCTTTCATATGGTGTCTAGCTTTCATTGCTTCTAATTTGTTGAAATGCCTTCTCCTTAGTTTACACATCATAAGTCGTGAATATGCAATGCTGTGAATATGCAATGGCACTAATGATGAGAGACCTCTAACATGGTAGTGTGATGTTGTTTGCATCTTGCATATGATTTATTTCTTGTACTGCTTCACATTTGTTTAAACGCCATTTATGCTGAGACATTGTTAACTTGGCAGAGCGATATTTGTAGCATCCTTCATATGGTGTCCACCTTCCATTGCATTGCTTCTAATTTGGTGAAATGTCTTCTTCTTAGTTTACACATCATAGTTCTGGTTATCACTCCCGCCCTGTTTTTCATACATATTACATCCTCCTATCATGTGGTTGTCTAACATCAAAGTTCAGTTCGTCAAGATCACGCATCAATTTGTTCAAGAACTAAATTGTTATTCATTTTTCTTGTCGGCTTGACTTAACATGGCATGTAGAAAGAGGAAGAAACACAGAATGGCAGGGAATGAGAAGCGGATGAATCCTCGCAGATTCTCGCAATCGATGGTGCAATAGAAGGTGAAAGTCCAAATGAAAATTCTACAAACACGGCATCCCATGCTACACGAGCTGCAAAAAGCCAAACAGAAACAAATAGCTGCCACCAAACAAGCAGAGACAACCCTAGTTCTTGCAACACCTACCACAAGATTACCACCGCACGACATACTCAGACGCCAACCGAGCTAGCAGACGCTCCCAAGCTCCCTTGCCACCGACACTACTTCCCAAGCACTCTTGACACAAGACGAGTTGGCAATATCGATGAACCTTGTGAGCTTCAACAGCAAGAAGGTAGTTGCTGGAGTCAAGTTACAGCTTGCATGCTTCTTTATATGTAGTCTCACAGCTTGATGTACACTAACACTTCCTATGTTTGTTGTTGGACTAGCACCTAGGCGCAAGAGGAAACAAACATCGTGGATAATGCTCGATAGGTTAACTAAATCTAGAGGAGGAAGAATGGAGATCCGCTTTGAGGCAGGTTTAAAAGGCCACGGATGCTACAGAGTCACCAAGTTAGTATCGAGGCAGCGGTTGCCGTTAGGTGTCATGTACGATCCTCCCAACATGGATTCAGACAGAATGACAAAGACGAAACCCAGTTCAACACCTTCCTCACCATTTATCTGTAAGTATGGTTATGTATGGAAACTAGTAATATCATCTTGCTCGTCCCATACTTTCTAGGTTGTCGATAATGAGACTCCCATAATTTTCAATGATGAGGTTCAAGTTGATAGCCAAGATGATGCAACTGCACAGCTTGCACCCATGTTTTCAAGTCTTCTCCGATAAGATCGGATAACTTGAGGAAAACTCACTTTGAAGGCAAGGCTATAAAGGAACTTTCCCAAACATCTCCAAAGGAAAATATATCGATGAAGACCGAGGGGCCTTGTTAAACATTGGTCCGATCCAAGTATCGTGTACATTATATATATGTGATCGATCACATGTTGAAGTCCTATTGACGCATGTGCCACACAAATCTATCTTCTTGTAGGTGAACTGCTCAAAGAACAAGGCCAACTGCATTTAAAGTGAAATTCCAATGCATTTACGTGATCTCGTAGCTATATTGCACATCGCGAGGCTCTTGTAATTAGTGTTGTTTCACTCTTTTCATTGTACCATATTATCGATCTATATTGACTTGTTCGAAATGCGAGGAAAGCCCGCAAGGACCAAAAAGTACCGAACCAAATGTTGTGGAAATCTTCAAGGACCTGCCACACCAAGAAGAAGAAGGGCATGACTACACCACCAAAGCCGTTGTTGTAAGTCCTTAATCCTCATGCCTTTTAACTACTACTTACTCTGACTTGTGCCTTGAACTGCATGGTTTGCAGCCAATGTCTATTACTCTTTTCAATTTTATACACAATTGTCTTAGCGTATCATTGCACCTTACAAGGTTTAAAAGGGAGGAGTGATGTTCCTTTGATCTTGACCCGTAATCTAGTTCCGTCCTGGACTTGCCCACACAACATTACAATTGCCTGTTTGTCTGTTCTCAGTTGTTTTGTGATATGAATGATGTCATACTATGCTTACCGTATTATAAACTTCGCCTCTTTATCCTTAGCCCTCAATACAATGTGAAGAAATAGACAATACATTAGCGATGGTACATGGTCATATGTTTGGAACCTGGTTTTATTATGTACTTTGCAATAAAATACAACTAATATTTTACATGGGTTCACCGTAATAAGTTCAGATATAGACCAAAGCTATTTTGTTTGGTTTTGCTGCCTCCTTAATATCTTCTGCTCGTACTACTAATGTAAAACCTCAACTTTTCAAAGAAGCTATGGAAAAATGGTGGAACCGCCACCTTCTAAAGGTGGCGAGGCAACTATAACCGCAATGTCACTTCTGCAAAGGGTCAAGACTGTCCACTAACAAAGGCTAAAAGCACGCCTCGCGCGAATACCGGGTTGGTTGTTAAGGCAATATCGCCCAAACTGCCTCATGATCAAGATATGCAAGCTCAAAGCAATGATGTATCTCAAGCCCGCACACAAGTCCATTCCCTAACAGAGGCCCTTTGTGAAACAAGGAGAAACATTGCTCAATGTCATCAAGATATGCATGGTTTTGAAACCGACTATTAGACATTTGCTATGTTGTTCAGAGCCTAGGGAAATGAAGGCGAGGGTTATGGTGCTCCATCGACATATACAGATGAAAACGTAATAGCCAGTCAAATGAACCGAGCTTCAACTTCGTGGTGCATTTATCTCGCTAGATGCTAAGTTTTATGCCAACCTTCCTTTTGTTATATAGTTGTAATTTTTTTGGTGCGATACAAAATTTATTCTTAACGCAGCCACCGCTCAAGAAAACAAAGCAAGCCATTTTTGTATAGTGTAGGGTGTTCCTATATTTGCACCGTGGCATTTTGATGCCGAGTGGATGTAATCAGGTAATCGCCTTTAATAGCCTAGCGTTAGTTTCGCCTTATTTATTTCCTATTCTTCTTTTTCCCTGGTTTGCTAGTGGCCGCAATCACCATGGGTTATATACGGCCGTAGGATCCATGGGTCTCCCACGGGCCGCCGATAAATGGGCTCAGAATCGTGGGCCTCGGCCATCGATAAATGGGCTCAGAATCGGTGGGCCTTGGGCCGCTTGGACAAATGGGTCTACATGGGCCGAATCAGCGTAATTGGTATCGCCCAAAGACGGTAATGGGTTGTTAATGTCAGAGGATCGCAAAAGCTTAATTTCACACAGTGCATAACGGGTCGTTAATGGGCCGTAATATAGGACGGCCGCCGAACGGGTCGACTTTCGCCATGGGCTTAATTTGGCCCATTAGGGTAATGTGCCAAGAACGGTCGATTTCGCCATGGGCCAATTTGGCCCATTTGGGGAATATGCCAAGAACGGGTCGATTTCGCCATGGGTCAATTTGGCCCATTAGGGAACAGGCCAAGAACGGGCCGGAAGTAATCGAGGCCAAAAGGAGCCCAAGAACGATGGGCCAAATAGGCCAAAGCTAACACGGAATGAAACGCCCATGTAAATCACGGCCGTTAACGGGTACAAAGAAAATTACTATTCATTATGGGCTAGAGTCACCGTGGGCCCAGAAGGGCCGAAGATACGAAGGCCTCATATGGGCCGAAGACGCCGTGGGCCATACATGGGCCGAAAGTGAAATGGGCTGGTATTCGACGCCCACATGACGTTGTTAATGATTTTTAGTGTCTAACGGCCGTGAGTTAACGGGTCAGAAATGGGCTATTTGCGAAGAGACCTTAACAAGTTTTTCATGGCCAGCCTTAACTTTCACCAAGTCAAACGGGCCGACTTTGTAAGCTAAATGGGCCAGTGGTGGGTCGTGGCACGGTCGACATATCATAGGCGCCTTATCCGACCCAATCGACGAGCCGACACGTGTTTCGTCCGCCAATAAGAATTTTACACGGAAATTTCCCATTGGTCGGGTCGTTAACGGGTTATCGGATCCAAAACCCGACCCGATAGCTTAACGGCGTCTACTACGGTGGATGCCACGCTCGTCACCCTTGACGAAAGCACTTCGTGACGCGACGATTTATCGTCATGGAAGTGTACACTCCGTGATGATAATTTTGGTAATGTCATGGAACACTTCACGACAAAGACATGTATGACTATCTTGATTCTCACATAAATTTGTCATGGATGTACATGCATGACAAAAACGCGACCCATCGTGACAAACACGTATCATCACGGAAGTGTATTTTTTTGTAGTGTATCTCATCGCGTGTTCGACATAAGGATTGCCATCAATACAAGACGCGGTAATGGCAAAGTATCGACGACGTTGGCTGGCGGCAGATTTGTACCCCTTACATCGCTCAAGACGCCAGGCGCCATCTAGGCCGCTTTTCATTCGGTGACAAGCTGTGGGACTTGTTTCATCCGGTTGCCATCCCACGGTACGGGAGATTACAAACGAATGCACAAACTATCATTTGCATCCCTAACGGTACTCCATTATTTTGCAGGACCAATCATCCCCAATCAAAATAAGATCGCCATCCCGGATGTGCATTTGCATCCGCGATTCGGTCTAACTCCGAACCTTGTAGCTGACTTTGCATATTGGGATCAACTATCTTAGCAAGTAAGCACTATGGTACCAATCGATGTGCAACATGGTCACACAATCTACCACGATCGGACCGTCACCATCTACCCGTATTCCATTTTTTAACCCTCTCGCTTTCTCTTTCATTGTTGTACTAGTAGTATAGTACTTAGTAGTACTAGTAGGAGTACTTTTTACCTTGGAGGACGCAGATAGCTAGCTAGGCCCTTGAAGACTTGAACCCACTAGCTTCCACCATTTTTGTTTTTCCATGTCTTACTATCTCATCCATGTAGCCAAGAGTGGCTATATATAATAAGCCGTTATTTTACTTCCTCTATACCGTAGTACTACCTCCGTCTCGGGATTAAAAGTCCCACGAGCCTGTGCACTAGGACCAAGACATGGCCTTAATTTGAGTGCATGCATGCTTAGGCTTTGTAAACCGCCGCTTTGATCGGGCTGCATGATCGCGCTTTTCCGCTAGATGGTTGCTTGCTCGCTGGGGTATTAATTGCAGCGATTTGGTTGGCTGCATGCACCCGCTGCAGCAAACGCAGTGAAAGGGGTGGAATCGAGGGAAAAGGCTGCACGTTAATCGCAGGGGACATGTAAATCGGACGCCCCACCGTGGCTCACAGGACCTATAAACCCGGACGGAGGTAGTAGTACTATTTGCTGCACAAGACATCGACCGCCATATTTGAGCACAACATTATTATGCATGGACCTTGACTATGTACATCACCATGTGTCCAGATCTGGATGCCGCGGTACCGTATGAACGGCGCCGAGTTCGACCCACGGATGCTACGTGGGTGCCGAGGAACACTCTTGGAGAGTACTCGCTTCATCGGGACAGCTACCCCATTGTGAAGCGGATGCCACCTTCCGCACGACACGGAAGGCCTGCCGCTCATGAAGCATGGTTGTGTCTTCATTGCGCATCACGGATGAACGATATGCCGGGACACGCTATCTCGATTTATGCCGCTCACTTGATGAGTCTCCATCGTGGAACCGACTAGAAAGATGCGATAATGATTCCTGCTGCCCACCGCTATGGATCGTACTCATCCATGAAGAACACTGGACCGGAACCTCGAGGAGGACATGCATGTAGTCCATCTAGAACGGTAAGTGGAGTACGGTAATTGTGAACGGTAGCGCCTGAATATATGTAGACTAGTCGTGCACAAATTTATCACATGAATTGAGATGAACTTGTGTGGCATAACGGCATTTGTCCTTTAGAATTTATTACTAGTAAATGTGTTATGTGTACGCGCAACTTGTGTGGTTGTTGCACGGCTCCAACACGCCTTTTGAGAAAAAAAAGGTGGCATAGCTTTGGATATACGTGACGGGCGGCATCATACAAGAGCATCGCTCGCTATAGTTGTAGTACACCCTACTAGGACGACAACTCCTATAAAACCTTGCGCTTGGCTCTTTGTCTCTTCGGAGGTTCAACAGTTCGCACTGTGAACCTTGCACTTGGCTCTTCGCTTTTCTAAGGTCCAACAATGATGATACTACAAAGACAATATGCTTCGCAACTGACACCGATTGAATCTGTTGCACGCCCACCGCGAGGGCGAGGGCGAGGGAGAAGGAGAGGAGGAGAGGGAGAGGGTGCTGTTGTCAAAACCCTCTCTCGTCTCCGCGAACTACCGCATGCTGCGGCGGGCGTAGGGAGAGGCGAGTAAGCAAGCTTCTCCTCGCTCAATGAGTTGACGGTACACATCAAAGGAGTACTAGTACTAGTAGTAGTCCATATCATGCCCTTTCCGATTAATATGGCTTAATTTGAAACAAGAAAAATACATCGGCGGTCAACGATGTAATAAAGACGCTTTACGGTCACTATATATAGTTTTGCGGCGTGGCACTTTGTTGACTCGTTAAATTGTCACCTGGTTTCTAGGTCCCACTCGCCGCTTTGCAAAGCAAAGAAATCAGTTACAAAACTTTACACAAAGCGCCGACACGTAGTCCAACCCTTATGCGAACCGCCTCGGGTGTATGTGAGTGCATGCACGGTCCTCCTCGGTCTTCCAACAAAGAGTGTACATCGGCTACAAAACAAAGAGTGTGGTACATAATGTACATCTACACTTCCAATGAATGTAGCCTTTAATCTAAATCGATATTGATTGACTAATGCACCAACTTGTGCTGTAGGTATAGGCTACATGTCTATCCTTAATTACAGCATGCAACGGCCTTCATTTAATATTCTTATCTCAATGGTCGCATGCACACATAAGTCTGCTACTTTTGGCGCGCATTATGCCCTTGTCACCGTGTAAATCTCTAAATGTACAGTCTTTCACTGACGAGGGAGTAGGTTGAGCACTTGAGCGTGAGTTGTGTGTGTTGTGTCATGTGTTGTGTGCCGCATGGGTGCGTGAGTGTTATGCATGCCCATGTGTACGCAGTGAGTGTTGCATGTTGCATGCATGCATGCATGCATGGGGCTTACTCCCTGCCATTGACATGTTCATATTTCAAGCTTCCTCTGCTCCTCCATATGGTGATACTCCTCTGCTCCCAAATAGTACGGAGTAAAAGCCTCCTCTGCTCCCAAATAGTACGGAGTAAAAGCTCTCCTCTGCTCCCAAATACGGAGTATTTGTCTTTCACAGATTTCAACAAGTGACTAGGTACGGAGCAAAATGAGTGAAGTGAGCGTAGAGGCATAGGGATACTGTAGAAAGGAAGTCCTCGCGATCCATTATTCCCCATCTCAGTCGGAGAGAACTATTCAACTAGTCTTCGCAGTGAAGTGACAATACACGCAGCAGCAGATGGGACACGAATTAATAAGGTGAACCAGCGTGTTGTTGTTACTAAATCAGCCTTACCCAAGATCGCCATCATGTTTGCCAAGAGAGCACGCTCGCAAATACGCCACGCACCTCTGTCATCCATTAACCGACATATGGGCCTCTTGTGGTAGACCCACATGTCAAACTATTTATAATTCAAGGACGGTATATCCGGTAGTAGTACTAGTAGAATTGAGATTTAATGCACTTTGTTCCCTGCCTTCCACTCTTCTTCCTCCTCTCTTCTTCTTCCTCCTCTCTCCCCATCGCCGGGTCAGACACCATTTACCCCGCCACTGCTCGCCTCGCCACACATCTCTTCCTTGGTAGCTCATAGCACTATATCCCCCGCCACCGCCGCCACACGAGGAGAAGCTTCTTCGCCGCCTCAATCCACTTCCCCGCTGGCTCGCAGCACCGAAACCCCAATGGAAGAATCGACCGACACGCAGAGCCGCTGATTGAATTCCTCCCGATGTTCTCTTGGAGCAGATTCAGAGTCGATGGACCTACTCAAAGACCGCCTGCCTTGCCACATGCTCGGTGTCTTTGTACCGTGATACTCGCTCGCAACCGGCCGCTCTTTTCAAGACACCCTGCTTGTCGATGCCCGATCTCGCAGTGGCCCAGACACCGACTTGACGATCCTACGGAGGTTGCCGTGGTGCCCCTCGACATGCTACCACTACTCGCCCACCTGCCCTTCATGCGCGCCACCATCGGGCGGGCATGAAGGCCAATTGATCATCCTCATCCACCACACCGTAGTCCGTGGCGCCTCGTGGATATCTACACCCAGCGAGATCACCTTCCATTGTTGGATATCGCCGACATCGAGCCTCGCGTCCGGCCGACACTCCTGCCTATTACGACGAGACGCCGCAAGCTTTTGGCTCGACCTCTGCTTTGCAAAAGTTGTAATCATGGTGCCCACACCATCGTAAGACTACATGGATTACAAGCTCATTTCCTTGTTCAACATGGGATTAGTCTATCTCGAATCCGCCCATACATGGTTATGGCTCATCATCAATCCTGTTGAGGCAACATTTCGTCCTCGATGCTATAGTGCATGATGGCATCGTTTACGCCGGTCGACGCATTTGGCTGCCTATAATCGTGGAATCTATCGTCGTAATTGTTCTATCTCATCTCATCTTTACCTTATCAATATGACTGCATGTTCATTTGTTACAAATTTAGAATGCATAGCATGTCTATAACCACATCATTGCTATGTGTTCCTCTCATTTCCTAGATTTTTATGACCACACATGTTATTGTTAGAGTTGATATGAGAACAATTGGCATCTAATGATTGTTAGAATATATATTATGAGCATAACATCATGATTGCTATATGTTACTCTCGCTTATAAGATTTTTATAACAACACATGTTATTGCTTAGAGTTGATATGAGAACAGTAGTAGTGTGCTATGGTAGAATATGAGTAGGCGCTTGTCATAGCTGTTTTCCTCTCATTGTTACATGATGTTTGAACCATGACATGTTGCTAGAATATGAAAGCCATTGGCTTATTTTTTAACTTGGGATATGATTATGACCACGGCATTGCAATTCTCTGTCTATGATATGTGTCACCGTTATAATAATCTTAATTCCACACATACTCTCAACATGATTGTTTATTTTTGTCCTTTGGTCTCCAATTTGAATTGTTGCAGCAGACGAATGCGCTGGCCTTCATGATTCCAGACTGGAATCATACCAGCCGATGGGTGGTGGTTTATCGCCGTTTCACCGACGGCGGTCATTTGATGCTCATTCGCACGCACTCAAATTGACCAAACCATTACATCAAACCACATGCAGACAATGTGGGGCGCTCGTGACATTGATGGCTATGGCTGCTTCGTTCGAGAAAGATCCCAGCTCATGGCCAAAGCGATTCAATCGAGGCGGGTTTACAGCCTCGCAACCACCCTTGTTCCTCGGCTCAATTATCCGATCATCCAACCAATCATCGATCATATCACCGGCGATGATTACCGTGCTATGCAACTTCCATTCGCTAAGGGGGCTGTGTTACACATAATACCATGGGTTTCATGAATCACCATATCCAGAGATTCGCCGACACAGCCTTGTTGCCGTGCAATCTTCAAAGGTGTGAAAGGCATCAAGATTCCATGCGATGGATGGCTTTTGCAAACCCGACATGCGGCGATGTGGTTCATGCCAACAAAGAATACGCACAACTTGATTCAGGCCGATATCTAGACCGAGCCATGTATTCTCGCTGCTGTAGCACGCACCTCTTTTGTTGGATATTATGTACCGTTGTTAGTTTGAAGCACTCCTCCGTTTGAAGGATAGATACCTTCCAGGATCAAGTGCATCCTAACTCACCGCGAGGGATGTACTGATAATGATGATGGAGATGTTGTAGTATATATATATATATATATATATATATATATATATATATATATATATATATATATATATATATATATATATATATATATCGCTTAGGCTTCATGCGCATTTGTTAGTTAAACCTATGTATAAATTCAGACACTAAATACGCTCTAGTAAGTAGTACAAGAGCGCACTAGTATACGCCGGTCAAATTATTCATCATGTCCACACATTGAATTGACGTGACAACACGCTGAGCGTGAGGTGACACAAGAACTCGGCGGCGTTCGGGTATTCGACTTCAGATTTGGAGTACCACTTATCTATCAAAATCTTTCATCATTCACTTAAAACAGTCGATTGATCATACATTGAGTACCATATAACTAGAATTACCGATGCAAGTCGAAAAGGATTGGCCGGTGCTGCCGGGTCAAGGCCAAGTTCAATCCCACGGATCAGAGCTGATCGAGCACCTTGAGGCCAAAGTGAGTGCCGACAAATGAGATTTCAATCTCTCATCGATTTGTTCATACCAACCATCGACAAATGAAAGCACAGCATATGCTACACCCAACCCGAGAAACTTCCGTGTAAGACACCGATCAGCCGCCTACTTGCACAAACATATTCCTTTGTTTATAGCTCTATTTTGATTTTAGATGCGCACTGGTGAAGCAATTACAAATTTGACAGTTAATAAACAGTGAAACAAGTGACCGCAACATGCCAAAGATGTTATGAAAATGCCAACTACGACACTAAAACCTGTATTCCACAATACCGCAGGTATCACACCGAGTGGCCTAAGGAAGCAATTCTTCCAAAATGCAATTACTGTATGCTCAAAAGGGGCACGGGACGCGCCGCGAAGATACAATGGAGTGCGGCATGCACGCTGATGTGGCACAAGACCGCAATACCTTGCCGGTGATGGTCAACACCGCGACGGGCAGCAAAGGTTCCGTGCTGCACACCAACAAGAACTTCACCAGCAGAGGACAATCGGGTGATGCACCAGCATTCACCTCGGGACCCGGAGCAAGAGAAGGAGCGGAACTGGTCCTCCGCAAGATTTTCTACCGCATTTAACACTAGGGCCAGAGTAAAAAGATTATAAGTTAGTTAGGTATTGGTAGTTGTACTACCTTGTCGTCCGCAAGTTGGTATTGTTGTTAACGATCTTTTGGTATGAACTTGCATTTGCTTCAACCATCATGCCGAGGGTCGGCATGGATATAAAGATGAATCATTTGTTTCAAACGAATTTTCGGCACCTGATTTTTATTTGATGGGTAGCATAAGCACCCGCCGCTCAATTCCCAGCCTCCAATTTTTTCAAACAAGTGCATGCACTTATTATTACGATAAAAACAATATCTGTGTTGATCCCGCTTATCACCGCATTTGCAGAATTCTCTCGCTTATTGAGCACGATATTGTTTTTTCAGGTCGAGCAAAGTTTCAACTGGCTGCGATCGCCTGTGGTTGGTTTTGTTTTTAACAGGCCCAGCCCATGATGACAACGGGCACAAAGATCCAGCAGGTATCTATCGCTCGCCCGCCAAATAAGTAGTTATATTTTTGTCTTACAACATCCGCAGCAGCTTTTTTTATCGAATCAAACACACAGTCCAGTTCTATTTTCCTCTTGAAACGCATGTCCTACATCCATTTTCTAATATCTACCTATAGTTTTATTAGTTCATATACACGATCATTATATTGAAAACACATGAAATTCCTTTCATATTTACATCCTTATTTTTGCTGTTTTTCCCACCCAGCTGATTTTTTTACCACCGGTTTTCCTTAAACCAACTCAATTGTCCCACGCCTTATTTGATCACAAAACAAAATGATTTTTTGGCAAATCAATAAGTTCTTAGAAAATGTTTATCATTTCGATTACAACAGTTCGACTCCACCAAAATATGCAAAATAAGGTTGAACTTTTGACCGTGGTCCCGGCAGAAAATGGGATGTAATAAATTACTTAAGAATTAGCAAATGGGCTGCAAATTATAAAAATAGCAAATGGGCTTTATGTTGTCCGCCACAGATTTGGAGGCTGACTTGTGGGCCTATCAAGTTCATGCATATAAGGTTTCGCAAAAAGAAACTTAGTCAACAATCGACTTTACCAGCCGATCGTTAGATGTCAATCTAACGACAATCGTGCTTCTTCGCCTCGATCTTCCCGCCCCACCGCCTAAACCTCCACCGTCGAACCGCCGCTTCCCGCTTCCCATGGCTCAAGAAGGCTTGCCGGCAGGCTTCACGGCTCCATCATACTCGCATCCCGGCCTGCCTATCCTCTACTCACCTACACCTCTTGTTATTTTCCGCGACGGCAGCCGAACCAACCAACCTCATACTTCCACCGCTGCGGCAGCCACCGCCATGTCTTCCCCGCCCGCGTCGCTCCTCCGTAAGACTCGCCGCCGCCCACCGCTTGGTGCTTTCGGCGCTGCATGGTCAACGATGTCCATCCAACGGCCGTAGTGCTTCTTCAACCTCCGTCTTCTTACCCCAGCCGCCAAAGCAGCGCCGGCCGTGCCGATGCTCCGCCTCCTGTGGGCCGGGTCAGGCGCCGCTGAGGCCTCACCGCCCCATACTACTCCCACCGCGCCAGGCCATCCCTCCACTCACCCACTTCGTTATTCTCAAGGGCGACGCCACCTCACACCGCACCAACCAAGAACCTCGTGTTTCTTCCACGGGCATCCATCGCCGCTGTTTTCCCGGCCTGCTGCCCCTTCCTAGGCTCGCCTGTCCACCGCTGTGGTGTTTCGGGCGTGGCGTGGTCAACGACCGACTTCCATCGAAGAGTATCAGACGGAGAGGCCGATACCGGGTCCATGGCAGCCGTAAGGAAGTGCATCCTTATTACGCGAAAATAATTATTCTCCACCGCAGCAGGGACCCATCGGACGGGCCACCAAGATTTCACTGAAAAACGCTACCCCTCGACCGCTTGGGACCCACCAGACGGGCCATCAGATTTCGCTAAAAAACGCTTGCCCCTCGATCGCGGGACCCACCGGATGGACCACCGATTTCGTGAAAAACGCCCCATCACCACTTCGACCCACCGGAAGTGTCTCCTTATTACGCATGTAAAAAATGAATACTCCCCTAGCTGGGACCCACCATGGTGGAGGCTGACTTAGGGCATACTAAGTTGACGGGACGGAGGGCTTTGTCAACTTAGTCAATATGAACGATTCTAGCTCCAAAGGACTGCACGATGTCCATCCAACTACCGCCGGCTTCTTCAATCTCTCGCTTCTTCCTGCTCCAAATGGCCAAACAAGCGCCAAGCGTAGACTGCTCGCTTCCTCCTCCCTGCGGGTTGCCAGCGCCGCAGCAGCCTCACCGCCCCACCATACTCCCATCGCTAGCCTAGCCATCCCTCTACTCACCCACACCTGATATTATTCTCCGGGCCGGGCAGACGAACCAAGAACCCTCAGACAACAGATTCTCCGCTGGGAAACAACTGCCGAGTCTTCCTCGCCTCCATGTTGTCCCTTCCTAGGCTCGCCGTCATCCCATCGCCTCGGTGCTCTCGCTGCGCTCAACAACGTGGTCAACAACCGACATGCATCCGGGCGATCAGACGGGAGAGGTCGACAGCTGGGTCCACGTCCGCACGCAAGGAAATGCCTCCTTATTACGCCGCAAAATAATGATTCCTCCACTCGACATCGAGACCCACCGAAGGGCCTCAGATTTCGCGAAAAACGTTATCACTACCGACAACTCGGACCCACTAACTATATCTTCGCAGCAAGGAAGTGCCTCCTTATTACGCACAAAAAATGAATACTCCCCCGTTAGCTGGGACCCAAAGATAGTGGCAGGCTGACTCTGTGGGCCTACTAAGTTGACGGGACGGAGGGCTTTGTCAACTTAGTCAATATGCACGATTCTAGCTCCAAAGGACTGCATTCATGTCCATCCAACGACCGTAGTGCTTCTTCAACCTCCGTCTTCTTGCTCCAGCCGCCCAAACCAGCGCCGGGTCAGGCTCTCGTTCTCCTCCTCCGTGGTCGCCTCATGCAAGCAGAGGCCTCACCGCCTCTACTACTCCCACCACCGCCGTGAAAGTGCAACTATCCCTAGGTGGTTTTTGTAATTCATAACAACATATAGCTCATTGAGCTAATGCTATTCCAAGACTATTATTTCAGGAAAGCTCAATGAATGGCATGGCATGGATGATGAAAGTGGATCCTCAAAATACTAAGGACAAAGGATTGGCCTGCTTAAAAGCTCAAGACTCTTCATTTTACATTTTAGTGATCCAAGATCACATTGAGTCTATAGGAAAAGCCAATACTATCAAGAAGGGATGAGGTGTTGCTTAATGAGCCTTTGCTTCATGTGCTTAGTGATATGCTCCAAAACCCTCAACTACTTTCTCCCACATCCACAAATGACCTAAACCTAAAGCCAAAATCGGTCACACCGATTCTTTCTATCCGCGCCACCGATTCCGTAAGTCATAGCCACCGCCACAAACCCTAAGCAAATCGGTCTTACCGATAGGGATCTCGGTCTCACCGAGACGGGTTGCAATCTCTCTCGCTTCCTTCAGAATGTTTCGTCTAACCGAAGTGAGCGATCGGTCCCACCGAGATTGCAACAAACTCTCTTTCCTTTTTGTAACATTTTGGTCTCACCGAAAAGAGCAAATCGTCCCACCGAAGTTTACTCGACTAACTCTCTAGTTAGCTAATTACCAAAATCGGTCTCACCGAAGTTTGTGTAATCAGCCTCACCGAGATTACGTTATGCCCTAACCCTAACCATATCGGTCTTACCGAGATGCATGTCATCCCAATCAAAATCACTAACGGTCACTAGGTTTACTGAATTGGTCCGACCGAGTTTAACGATCGGTCCCACCAAGTTTGGTAAATTGTGTGTAACGGTTAGATTTTGTGGAGGCTATATACCCCTCCGCCTCCTCTTCATTCGTGGAGAGAGCCATCGAATCTAACCTACACTTCCAACTTACCATTTCTGAGAGAGAACCACCTACTCATGTGTTGAGGCCAAGATATTCCATTCCTACCATATGAATCTTGATCTCTAGCATTCCCTGTTTCTTTCCACTCAAACCCTCTTTCCACCAGATCCAAATCCTATGAGAGAGAGTTGAGTGTTGGGAGACTATCATTTGAAGCACAAGAGCAAGGAGTTCATCATCAACACACCATTTGTTACTTCTTGGAGAGTGGTGTCTCCTAGATTGGCTAGGTGTCACTTGGGAGCCTCCGACAAGATTGTGGAGTTGAACCAAGGAGTTTGTAAGGCAAGGAGATCGCCACTACTCGTGAAGATCTACCGCTAGTGAGGCAAGTCCTTCGTGGGCGACGGCCATGGTGGGATAGACAAGGTTGCTTCTTCGTGGACCCTTCGTGGGTGGAGCCTCCGTGACTTGCACACTGCTATTCTTCGGGGTTGATGTCTCCATCAACGTGGATGTACGATAGCACCACCTATCGGAACCACGACAAAAACATCCGTGTTCCAATTGGCGCTTGAATCCTCCAAACCCCTCCCATTACTTTCTTGCAAGTTGCATGCTTTAATTTCCGCTGCCTATATACTCTTTGCATGCTTGCTTGAATTGTGTGATGATTGCTTGACTTGTCCTAATATAGCTAAAATCTGCAAAACTATAAAATTGGGAAAAGGTTAAATTTTAATTGGTCAAGTAGTCTAATCACCCTGCTGGGAACGAGTAATTTCAAAAATTTCCCACGCACACGCAAGACCATGGTGATGGCATAGCAACGAGAGGGGAGAGGTCCGTCCACGCACTGTGAGACCGAAAGCGAAGCGCTATAACAACGCTGTTGATGTAGTCGACGCCTTCACGATCCGACCGATCCAAGCACCGAACGACGGCACCTCCGAAGTTCTGCACACGCTCAGCTCGATGACGATCCCGGACCGATCCAGCAAAGTGTCGGGATGAGTTCCACAAGACGACGCGGCAGGACGGCGATGATGCTCCACTGACGCAGGGCTTCGCTTAAGCCCGCGACGATATGACTTCTCCGCGCAGGGCTTCGCTTAAGCTCCGCGACGATATGACCAAGGGAATATGGTGGAGGGGCACCGCACACGGCTAAGGAACGAAAAATGAATACCCCCTCGTTAGCTGGGACCCAAAGATAGTGGCAGTTGACTTGTGGGCCTACTAAGTTGACGGGACGGAGGGCTTTGTCAACTTAGTCAATATGCACGATTCTAGCTCCAAAGGACTGCATTCATGTCCATCCAACGCATCAGAGTGCTTCTTCAACCTCTCGGTCTTCTTGCTCCACCGCCCAAACCAAATACCGGTCGTGGCTCGTGCTCCTGCCTCCTGTGGTCGCTCATGCAAAGCAGAGGCCTCACCGCCTCTACTACTCCCACCACCGCCGTGAAAGTGCAACTATCCCTAGGTGGTTTTTGTAATTCATAACAACATATAGCTCATTGAGCTAATGCTATTCCAAGACTATTATTTCAGAAAGCTCAATGAATGGCATGGCATGGATGATGAAAGTGGATCCTCAAAATACTAAGGACAAAGGATTGGCTCAAGCTTAAAAGCTCAAGACTCTTCATTTTACATTTTAGTGATCCAAGATCACATTGAGTCTATAGGAAAAGCCAATACTATCAAGAAGGGATGAGGTGTTGCTTAATGAGCCTTTTGCTTCATGTGCTTAGTGATATGCTCCAAAACCCTCAACTACTTTCCCACATCCACAAATGACCTAAACTTAAAGCCAAAATCGGTCACACCGATTCTTTCTATCCGCGCCACCGATTCCGTAAGTCATAGCCACCGCCACAAACCCTAAGCAAATCGGTCTTACCGATAGGGATCTCGGTCTCACCGAGACGGGTTGCAATCTCTCTGCTTCCTTCGTAATGTTTCGGTTCAACCAAGTGAGCGATCGGTCCCACCGAGATTGCAATGTAAACTCTCTGCTTCCTTTTGTAACATTTTGGTCTCACCGAAAAGAGCAAATCGTCCCACCGAAGTTTACTCGACTAACTCTCTAGTTAGCTAATTACCAAAATCGGTCTCACCGAGTTTGTGTAATCAGTCTCACCGAGATTACGTTATGCCCTAACCCTAACCATATCGGTCTTACCGAGATGCATGTCAGTCCCACCGAAAATCACTAACGGTCACTAGGTTTACTGAATTGGTCCGACCGAGTTTAACGATTCGGTCCCACCAAGTTTGGTAAATTGTGTGTAACGGTTAGATTTTGTGTGGAGGCTATATATACCCCTCCGCCTCCTCTTCATTCGTGGAGAGAGCCATCAGAACGAACCTACACTTCCAACTTACCATTTCTGAGAGAGAACCACCTACTCATGTGTTGAGGCCAAGATATTCCATTCCTACCATATGAATCTTGATCTCTAGCATTCCCTAAGTTTCTTTCCACTCAAACCCTCTTTCCACCAGATCCAAATCCTATGAGAGAGAGTTGAGTGTTGGGGAGACTATCATTTGAAGCACAAGAGCAAGGAGTTCATCATCAACACACCATTTGTTACTTCTTGAGAGTGGTGTCTCCTAGATTGGCTAGGTGTCACTTGGGAGCCTCCGACAAGATTGTGGAGTTGAACCAAGGAGTGGGAACGAGTAATTTCAAAAATTTCCTACGAACACGCAAGACCATGGTGATGGCATAGCAACGAGAGGGGAGAGTGTCCGTCCACGCACTCGTGAGACCGAAAGCGAAGCGCTATAACAACGCTGTTGATGTAGTCGACGCCTTCACGATCCGACCGATCCAAGCACCGAACGACGGCACCTCCGAAGTTCTGCACACGCTCAGCTCGATGACGATCCCCGGACCCGATCCAGCAAAGTGTCGGGATGAGTTCCACAAGACGACGGGCAGGACGATGATGATGCTCCACTGACGCAGGGCTTCGCTTAAGCTCCGCGACGATATGACTTCTCCGCGCAGGCTTCGCTTAAGCTCCGCGACGATATGACCAAGTGGAATATGGTGGAGGGGGCACCGACACGGCTAAGGAACGATCCGAGATCAACTTGTGTGTCATGGGGTGCCCCCCGCCTCAGATATAAAGGAGCAAGGAGGAGGTGGCTGCCAAGGAGGAGGCGCGCCTGGGGGGAGTCCTACTCCCACCGAGTAGGACTCCTCCTTCCTAGTAGGAGTAGGAGAGAAGGAAGGAAAGGAGGAGGAGGGGTGCGGCCCTCCCCAGTCCAATTCGACTAGGCCTTGGGGCGCGCGCCTGCCCTAGGCAGCCCTCTCTCTTTCGCAGGCCCAATAAGGCCCAATACTTCCCCGGCGAATTCTCTGTAACTCTCCGCAGATTCAAAAATACCCAATCATTCGAACCTTCCAACTCCGAATATAGTCGTCCAATATATCGATCTTTACGCCTCGACCATTTCGAGACTCTCGTCATGTCCCCGATCTCATCCGGACTCAACTCCTTCGTACATCAAAACTCATAAACTCATAATATAACCGCCATCGAAACCTTGTTGCATGGACTTACGGGTTCGAGAACTATGTAGACATGACCTAGAACTATTCTCGGTCAATAACCAATAGCGGAACCTGGATGCCCATATTGGTCTCCTACATATTCTACGAAGATCTTTATCGGTCAAACCGCATAACAACATACTTTGTTCCTTTGTCATCGGTATGTTACTTGCCCGAGATTCGATCGCCGTATCCAATACCTAGTTCAATCTCACATCGCAAGTCTCTTTACTCGCTCCGAATACATCATCTCACAACTAACTCATTAGTTACAATGCTTGCAAGGCTTATAGTGATGTGTATTACCGAGAAGGCCCAGAGATACCTCTCCGACAATCGGAGTGACAAAACCTAATCTCAAATACGCCAACCCAACATGTACCTTTGGAGACACCTGTAGTACTCCTTTATAATCACCCAGCTTACGCCAGACGCTTGGTAGCACCCAAAGTGTTCCTCCGTAAACGGAGTTGCATAATCTCATAGTTACAGGAACATGTATAAGTCATGAAGAAAGCAATAGCAACATACTAAACGATCAAGTGCTAGGCTAACGGAATGGGTCATGTCAATCAGATCATTCTCCTAATGATGTGATCCCGTTAATCAAATGACAACTCATGTCTATGGTTAGGAAACATAACCATCTTTGATTAACGAGCTAGTCAAGTAGAGGCATACTAGTGACACTGCTTGTCTATGTATTCACACATGTATTATGTTTCCGTTAATACAATTCTAGCATGAATAATAAACATTTATCATGATATAAGGAAATAAATAATAACTTTATTATTGCCTCTAGGCATATTTCCTTCAGCCTCCCACTTGCACTAGAGTCAATAATCTAGTTCACATCGCCATGTGATTTAACATCAATAGTTCACATCTATATGTGGTTAACACCCATAGTTCACATCGACATGTGACCAACACCCAAAGGGTTTACTAGAGTCAAGAATCTAGTTCACATCGCTATGTGATTAACACCCAAAGAGTACTAAGGTGTGATCATGTTTTGCTTGTGAGATAATTTTAGTCAACGGGTCTGGCTCACATTCAGAGCCGTAAGTATTTTGCAAATTTCTATGTCTACAATGCTCGCACGGAGCTACTCTAGCTAATTGCTCCCACTTTCAATATGTATCCAGATTGAGACTCGAGTCATCTAGATTAGTGTTAAAACTTGCATCGACGTAACCTTTACGATTTAACCTTTTTTCACTTCCATAATCGAGAAACATATCCTTATTCTACTAAGGATAATTTTGACCGCTGTCCATTGATCTACTTCCTAGATCACTATTGCACTCCCTTGCCAAGCTTAGTGGTAGGGTATGCAATAGATCCGTACACAGATGACATACTTTATAGAACCTATGGCTGATGCATAGGGAATGACTTTCATTCTCTTTCTATCTTCTCGCCGTGGTCGGGTTTTGAGTCTTACTCAATCTCACACCTTGTAACACAGCAAGAACTCTTTCTTTGACTGCTCCATTTTGAACTACTTCAAAATCTTGTCAAGGTATGTATTCATTGAAAACTTATCAAGCCGCCTTGATCTATCTCTATAGATCTTGATGCTCAATATGTAAGCAGCTTCACCGAGGTCCTTCTTTGAAAAACTCCTTTCAAACACTCCTTTATGCTTTGCGTAATAATTCTACATTATTTCCATCAACAATATGTCATTCACATATACTTATCGAAAATGTTGTAGTGCTCCCACTCACTTTCTTGTAAATACAGCTTCACCAAAAGTCTCAGATAAACCATATGCTTTGATCAACTTATCAAAGCGTTTATTCCAACTCCGAGATGCTTGCACCAGTCCATAGATGGATCGCTGAGCTTGCACATTTTGTTAGCTCCTTTAGGATTGACAAAACCTTCTGGTTGCATCATATACAACTCTTCTTTAATAAATCCATTAAAGAATGTAGTTTTGACATCCATTTGCCAGATTTCATAAATGTGGCAATTGCTAACATGATTCGGACAGACTTAAGCATCGCTACAGCTTGAGAAAATCTCATTGTAGTCAACACCTTGAACTTGTCGAAAACCTTTTGTGACAAGTCGAGCTTTGTAGATAGTAACACTACTATCAAGATCCGCCTTCCTCTTGAAGATCCATTTATTTAACATGGCTTGCCGATCATCGAGCAAGTCAATCAAAGTCCATACTTTGTTCTCATACATGGATCCTATCTCAGATTTCATGGCCTCAAGCCATTTCGCTGAATCTGGGCTCATCATCGCTTCCTCATAGTTCGTAGGTTCATCATGGTCTAGTAACATGACTTCCGAATATGATTACCGCACCACTCGGTGCGGATCTTACTCGAAGACCTACGAGGTTTGGTAGCAACTTGATCTGAAGTTTCATGATCATCATCATTAACTTCCTCACTAATTGGTGTAGGAATCACCGAACTGATTTCTGTGATGAACTACTTTCCAATAAGGGAGAAGGTACAATTACCTCATCAAGTTCTACTTTCCTCCCACTCACTTCTTTCGAGAGAAACTTTTCTAGAAAGGATCCATCTTAGCAACGAATAACTTGCCTTCGGATCTGTGATAGAAGGTGTACCCAATAGTTACCTTTGGGTATTCTATGAAGACGATTCTCGATTTGGGTTCGAGCTTATCAGTGAAAACTTTTTCACATAAGCATCACAACTCCAAACTTTAAGAAACGACAGCTTAGGTTTATCGCTAAACCATAGTTCATACGGTGTCATCTCAACGGATTTAGATGGTGCCCTATTAAACGTGAATGCAGCTGTCTCTAATGCATAACCCCAAAACGATAGTGGTAAATCGGTAAGAGACATCATAGATCGCACCATATCCAATAAAGTACGGTTACGACGCTCGACACACCATAACGCTGTGGTGTTCCATGTATGCGAGCTGTGAAACTATTCCACATTGTTTTAATTGAAGACCAAACTCAGAACTCAAATATTCATCTCCACGATCAGATCGCAGAAACTTTATTTTCTTGTTACGATGATTTTCCACTTCACTCTGAAATTCTTTGAACTTTTCAACTATTTCAGACTTATGTTTCATCAAGTAGATATACCCATATCTGCTCAAATCATCTTGTGAAGGTCGAAAATAACGATACTTGCCACGAGCATCAACACTCATTGGATCGCATACATCGGTATGTATTATTTCCAATAAGTCAAGAGCTTGTTCCATTGTTCCGAGAACGGAGTTTTAGTCATCTTGCCCAAAAGGCACGGTTCGCAAGCATCAAATGATTCATAATCAAGTGATTCCAAAATCCATCAAGATGGAGTTTCTTCATGCGCTTTACACCGATATGACTCAAACGGCAAGTGCCACAAATAAGTTGCACTATCATTATTAACTTTGCATCTTTTGGCATCAATATTATGAATATGTGTATCACTACGATCGAGATCCAACAAACTATTTTCATTGGGTGTATGACCATTCAAGGTTTTATTCATGTAAATGTAACAACAATTATTCTTTGACTTAAATGAATAACAGATTGCAATAAACATGATCAAATCATATTCATGCTCAACGCAAACACCAAATAACATTTATTTAGGTTTAACACTAATCCCGAAAGTATAGGAGGTGCGATGATGATCATATCAATCTTGGAACTACTTCCAACACTCATCGTCACTTCCCTTCAACTAGTCTCTGCTTATTCTCAGAACTCCTGCTTCGAAGTTACTAATCTTAGCAACCTAACAAGTATCAAATACCGAGGGCTACTATAAACACTAGTAAAATACACATCAATAACCTGTATATCAAATATACCTTTGTTCACTTTGCCATCCTTCTTATCCACCAAATACTTGGGGTAGTTCCGCCCAAAGGACCAGTTCCATTGTAGCAAAAGCACTTAGTCTCGTGCTTAGGTCCAGATTTGGGCTTCTTCACCGAGTGACAACTTGCTTGCCGCTCTTCTTGAAGTTCCCTTCTTCCTTTGCCCTTTTCCTTGAAACTAGTGGTCTTGTCAATCATCAACACTTGATGCTCTTTTCTTGATTTCTACCTTCACGATTTCAACATCACGAAGAGCTCGGGAATCGCTTTTCGTCATCCCTTGCATACTATAGTTCATCACGAAGTTCTAGTAACTTAGTGATGGTGACTAGAGAATTCTGTCAATCACTATCTTATCCGGAAGATTAACTCCCACTTGATTCAAGCGATTGAAGTACCTGCATAATCTGAGCACATGCTCACTAGTTGAGCGATTCTCTCCATCTTTTAGCTATAGAACTTGTTGGAGACTTCATATCTCTCAACTCGGTATTTGCTTGAAATATTAACTTCAATTCCTGAACATCTCATATGGTCCATGACGCTCAAAACGCCTTTGAAGTCCCGATTCTAAGCCGCTAAGCATGGTGCACTAAACTATCAAGTAGTCATCATATTGAGCTAGCCAAACGCTCATAACGCCCATCCGCTTCCTGCAATAGGTCTGTCACCTAGCGTGCATTAAGGACATAATTCTTCAGGCAGCAATGAGGATAAACCTCGATCACGGATCCAATCCGCATCATTGCTACTAACATTTTCAATACAATTTTCTAGGAACATATATAAAAACATAGGGAAGCAACAACGCGAGCTATTGATCTACAACATAATTTGCAAAATACTACCAGACTAAGTTCATGATAAATTAAAGTTCAATTAATCATATTACTTAAGAACTCCCACTTAGATAGACATCTCTAGTCATCTAAGTGATTACGTGATCCAAATCAACTAAACCATGTCCGATCATCACGTGAGATGGAGTAGTTTCAATGGTGAACATCACTATGTTGATCATATCTACTATATGATTCACGCCGACCTTTCGGTCTCCGTGTTCCGAGGCCATATCTGTTATATGCTAGGCTCGCCAAGTTTAACCTGAGTATTCTGCGTGCAAAACTGTTTTGCACCCGCTGTAGATGGACGAGAGCTTATCACACCCGATCATCACGTGGTGTCTCAAACTAAGAACTTTGGCAACGGTGCATACTCAGGAGAACACTTTTGATAATTTTAGTGAGAGATCATCTTATAATGCTACCGCCAATCAAAGCAAGATAAGATGCATAAAGGATAAACATCACATGCAATCAATATAAGTGATATGATATGGTCATCATCATCTTGTGCTTGTGATTCCATCTCCAAGCACCGCCATGATCACCATCGCCACCGCGCCGACACCTTGATCTCCATCGTAGCATCGTTGTCGCCTCGCCAACTATTGCTTCTACGACTATCGCTATCGCTTAGTGATAAAGTAAAGCAATTACATGGCGCTTGCATTTCATACAATAAAGCGACAACCATATGGCTCTCGCCAGCTGTCGATAACTCGTTACAAAACATGATCATCTCATACAATAAAATATAGCATCACGCCTTGACCACATCACATCACAACATGCCCTGCAAAACAAGTTAGACGCCCTCTACTTTGTTGTTGCAAGTTTTACGTGGCTGCTACGGGCTGAGCAAGAACCGCTTTACCTACGCATCAAAACCACAACGATAGTTTGTCAAGTTGGTGCTGTTTTAACCTTCGCAAGGACCGGGCGAGCCACACTCGGTTCAACTAAAGTGAGAGAGACAGACACCGCCGTCACCTTTAAGCAACGAGTGCTCAAGCGGTGAAACCAGTCTCGCAGAAGCGACGCGTAATGTCGGTCCGGCCGCTTCATCTCACAATACCGCTGAACCAAAGTATGACATGCTGGTAAGCAGATGACTTATATCGCCCA
This sequence comes from Aegilops longissima, assembly GCA_021605205.1. Classification (NCBI taxonomy): domain Eukaryota; kingdom Viridiplantae; phylum Streptophyta; class Magnoliopsida; order Poales; family Poaceae; genus Aegilops; species Aegilops longissima. The sequence continues at coordinate 11,488 of JAHIAM010014940.1, read as the reverse complement.
CAACTCACTTGTGTTCTACTCTGCATATGACATCAACGATAAAACCAGGCTCGATGCCATCGCTGGGGAACGAGTAATTTCAAAAATTTCCTACGCACACGCAAGACCATGGTGATGGCATAGCAACGAGAGGGGAGAGGTCCGCCCACGCACTCAGAGACCGAAAGCGGAAGCGCTATAACAACGCTGTTGATGTAGTCGACGCCTTCACGATCCGACCGATCCAAGCACCGAACGACGGCACCTCCGAAGTTCTCGCACACGCTCAGCTCGATGACGATCCCCGACCGATCCAGCAAAGTGTCGGGATGAGTTCCACAAGACGACGGGCGGTGGACGATGATGATGCTCCACCGACGCAGGGCTTCGCTTAAGCTCCGCGACGATATGACTTCTCCGCGCAGGCTTCGCTTAAGCTCCGCGACGATATGACCAAGTGGAATATGGTGGAGGGGGCACCGACACGGCTAAGGAACGATCCGAGATCAACTTGTGTGTCATGGGTGCCCCTGCCCCAGATATAAAGGAGCAAGGAGGAGGGCCGGCCAAGGAGGAGGAGGCGCGCAGGGGGGAGTCCTACTCCCACCGAGTAGGACTCTCCTTTCCTAGTAGGAGTAGGAGAGAGGAGGAAGGAAGGAGGAGGAGGTGCGGCCCCTCCCCTAGTCCACCCGGACTAGGCCTTGGGGCGCGCCTGCCCTAGGCAGCCCTCTCTCTTCCTGCAGGGCCCAATAAGGCCCAATACTTCTTCCCCGCGAATTCCTGTAACTCTCCCAGATCTCAAAATACCCAATCATTCGAACCTTCCAACTCCGAATATAGTCGCCCAATATATCGATCTTTACGCCTCGACCATTTCGAGACTCCTCGTCATGTCCCCGATCTCATCCGGACTCAACTCCTTCGTACATCAAAACTCATAAACTCATAATATAACCGCATCGAAACCTTGTTGCATGGATCTCTACGGGTTCGAGAACTATGTAGACATGACCTAGAACTATTCTCGGTCAATAACCAATAGCGGAACCTGGATGCCCATATTGGTCCTACATATTCTACGAAGATCTTTATCGGTCAAACCGCATAACAACATACTTTGTTCCCTTTGTCATCGGTATGTTATTTGCCCGAGATTCGATCGCCGGTATCCAATACCTAGTTCAATCTCGCTATCGCAAGTCTCTTTACTCGCTCCGTAATACATCATCTCACAACTAACTCATTAGTTACAATGCTTGCAAGGCTTATAGTGATGTGTATTACCGAGAAGGCCCAGAGATACCTCTCCGACAATCGGAGTGACAAAACCTAATCTCAAATACGCCAACCCAACATGTACCTTTGGAGACACCTGTAGTACTCTTTATAATCACCCAGCACGCTAGACGCTTGGTAGCACCCAAAGTGTTCCTCCGTAAACGGAGTTGCATAATCTCATAGTTACAGGAACATGTATAAGTCATGAAGAAAGCAATAGCAACATACTAAACAATCAAGTGCTAGGCCAACGGAATGGGTCATGTCAATCAGATCATTCTCCTAATGATGTGATCCCGTTAATCAAATGACAACTCATGTCTATGGTTAGGAAACATAACCATCTTCGATTAACGAGCTAGTCAAGTAGAGGCATACTAGTGACACTGCTTTGTCTATGTATTCACACATGTATTATGTTTCCGTTAATACAATTCTAGCATGAATAATAAACATTTATCATGATATAAGGAAATAAATAATAACTTTATTATTGCCTCTAGGGCATATTTCCTTCAAGATTCATCATCAAGAAAATCCTAATAGCATTGGATGGAAAGTATGATACCGTGTGCACATTGATTCAAATGATGCCCAATTACAAGAATCTCAAGCCAACGGAAGTCATTGGTAGAATTGTTGCTCATGAGATGTCGCTCAAGGATAAGGAGGAACTTCACACCAAGTCAAGTGGTGCTTACAAAGCCTCATGTGAAGCTCCTACATCATCAAGTGATAAACAAACCATCAATGAAGAATTGAGCTTAATGGTGAAGAATTTCAACAAATTCTACAAGAGAAGAAGCAAAGAAAGAAGTTCTAAGTCAAGGTCCTACAATGACAAAAGATCTTCTAGTCGAGAGCGCAACTGCTACAATTGTGGGAGACCCGGACACTATTACAATGAGTGTACGACGCCCTACAAAAGAAGAGAAGATTCTCCCAAAAGAAGAAGTAGAAGAGAAGAATCACCACCAAGAGAGAGAAGGAGTAGAGATGATTGTTATGAACAAAGACCCTCACGGAGAAGCAAGGATTCGGAAAGGAAGGACAAGTCATCAAAGAGCTACACAAAACGAAGACATCAAGCTCATGTTGGTGAATGGGTATCCGGTTCCGACTCTGAACATCACTCCGAGAGAAGCTATCACTCCGACTCCGAACATACTCAAGATGAAGGTGTTGCCGGTCTAGCACTTGTGTCAACCAACTCCTACGACATATTTGAATCACCAAATGAAGGAATTGGAAGATGCTTCATGGCCAAAGGTCCTAAGGTAACTCATCCCGAGTATGTTGATTTTAATAGTGATGAAGATGACTTGTTAGGTGATGATGATTTACTTATTGACAACTCTAGTGATGAATACTATGATGAAACATCAATTAATCATGCTAATCAAGATAAAACGAATGACAATGATAAGGAGAAGATTGAGCTTCTAACTAAAGAACTAAACACTCTTAAGTTAGCTCATGAAACTATCTTCGAAGTTCATCGAGAACTTTTAAGGGCTCATGAGAAGTTACGCTTTGAAAAGCTCAATCTTGAGCAAGAGCATGAGTTCCTAAAAGCAATCAATGATGATCTCCGAAGAAAAGTTCTTCTTACATTGCCAAGCTGCCACTCTTATCTACTTACATGCCTCAAGTCAAGTCTAGTAACAAGAACAAGAAAGATTCTTCCTCTAGTAGTAACAATGATCATGCTAAATCCAATATTGTTGCTTCTAGTAGTTCTCTTGATTCCACTAATGATTCTCTTAGCCAAGTTACACTTGAGCAAGAAAATAGCTTATTGAAGGGAATTATAGAGAAAGGTGTATACAAGAGCCTTACCGGGAGTAAGCAATTTGAGGAAATTGTACGCAAGCAAAGAAGGCACCGGAAGAATCAAGGTGTTAGTTTTGAACGAAAGTTCAATGCCAATGGAGTTGAGTGGGAAGAAGATCAATACCCCAAGACGAAGTTTGTTCCTCAACAAGAGAAGTATGATCCTACTTCCTTCAAGGGAACACAAGCACAAGATGATCTTCCACCACAAGACCACAAGAACAAAGGCAAGGACAAGCTTCAAGAGGAGATTGATGCATTTGAAGAAGCACCTAAGGCCTTGGTCAAGTGGGTTCCCAAGACTACGTCAAGTTCTACTTCATCAAGCACAACTACTACACCAAGGATTCCCATCAAGATGATGTGGATCCCGAAGAAGAAGAGCTAGAAAGTCCTTGAGGGTGACTCCGCCAACATTCTTCACTCATATCATTATGGCAATGACAAGTGCAATCAACTTCCACATCTTGCACTAGTCCAAGGAGTCACAAACCCTCATGTTGGTAAGGCAAGGGACAAGGTAACCTAATGTTTTCATGGACATCATTTTGTGTGTGCATCACTCTATGTATGTGGATATTCTTGTTTGTTCCTTGTGGGACTAACCCATGTAGGTATGTTGAAAGTGCAACTCACTCCAAAGGATTGCTCCAAATGATCTACATCAACTTTGAGCATCCACATCTTCAACACCTACATGAAGTCATCATCGACAAAACCCAAGGTTAGTTTATCCCTCTAAGGGGGGATCTCACATCTAGGGGGAGCTTAACTCTAAGAATTGAGTCAAAGCAACTCTAATGGTGTGAACACATCAATGCATTATGTAAAAGTGGTAACCCCACTTGAGCTTAAACAATGTGTATGACCTATGATCAAATGTTCTCATTTGACTCCTACGTCAATATACTCATATATAGATGACCTAGTCATCGCCAATTGTTTGATAGATGCTAGAATTGGTTGTGCATGCTTTGTCACATATTTCATTTGTCATTTTATTGTGTGAGCATGTTGGTTGCATATTTTCTCATTTGAGGACATCCACTTGTTGTTTTGATTGATTGGCTTTTTTCTTTTGGCCAAGTGGATGGACAAGAATGCCTAAGAACCTTCTCTAGCTATCTATGCTTTTCTCGCCTCAAACTCTATTCATGCTACATCACAAAATTTGATCAAGTTAGATTCGAACCACTCAGGTGAGGAGCACTCGAGTCCCCGATTCATTATAGACTTAAACTTCCAAACTTCTTTGTGATTCTCGGTCCGACCGATTCCTCCATTTCGGTCCTACCGAGATCACTAAGTCGATCTAGGTTTTCAATCTCAAAGCAACCGATTTGAACTTTTGGTCTCACCGAGTTGTCTGAATCGCCAACAGTTATGCATCTCGGTGCCACCGAGTTGTTCCACTCGGTCACACCGACAGTTGTCGGGCTATATATACTCACGGCAGATTTTTGGAAAACTTTCTCCAAACTCCTCGCCTCACAAGATAGCTCGCTTCCGCCTACTAGGTTTACGGATCGTCGACTTCGCCGCCACCGCCTCCCCTCGTCAGCTGGTCTCCGCCATTGCCAACGGAATTCTCCTCCGCTGTCACCAGAAGCGAGTTCACGGCCAACTAGGGTATGAACTCGATCACAAGGCTTTCTCGCCTCGATTCTCAAAGACATTGTGTTCGTAATGCATCTTGCCACGATTGAAACACTCATATCCAAATAATACGATCCTTAGAATAGACGGATTCGAAAATTTAGGGTTAGGTTTCACCAAACCATCTCGACCCACCGAGTTGAAAACTCGTCCCACCGATTTGGCTAACGCCATTGCACTAGTAAGTCTCTGGTCCGACCGAGAATTACAAATCGGTGTGACCGATTTAGAACTTTAGAAACCTTAGCAGTCTCGGTGCCACCAAACCGTGACTCGGTCTGACCGAGTTCACTAGTTCAGGTTCCAAAAACTGCTTCGGTATCACCGAGTTTGAAAATCGGTAGATCCGAAATGCTTTTTGTGGAAACTAAAACTAAGTTTTTTGAATCATTCTTTTGCAAAAATCTCTGCATTTTGTGATGCTCATCCATTCTATCTCATCTATAACTATTCGCTGTGGTCAGCAATGTTGATTTGCAAAGATGTCGCATCAAAGTGACAATGTAACAGGAAGAAGAGCAGACTCACATGAGTGAGGGCACTAGTCCCTCTAGCAGCTCAGATGAAGGCAGCAGAAGTACTCCTAGCAATTTGCCCAAAGCAGCCACAAGAGAAAGAAGGAAGAGAACCTCAGACTCAGAGGATGAGTACTATGTGGCAGCTGAAGATGAGGCTACTTCCAAGAAGGTAGTGCTCAAAAAGGAGTATGGCTCAGCAAAGACCATAAAGCCAGGCATGAAGATCAAAAGGCCAGCAGGTAGACAACCAATGTCCAAAGCCAGAGCCTCCACTCAAGCTTCTTTGGAATCCCAACCCAAAGATCTTGTTGCTGCTGAAGTAAAGAAAAGGAAGGAAATGGTCAAGAAGACCATGGCCAGAGTTGTTGGTCAACCTTCTATGATGGAGGAAGAGGAAGAAGAAGAGGTTGCTGCACCAGCACCTAAGGCACAGAAGCTGATGGGTGTTAATATAAAGTCAGGGGCTGCAACATCAAAGCCCAAAGAAGCACCCAGGGCTGCCTCCAAGCCCAAGATTGCACCAAAGAGGAATACCAGGAGTATACCAGCAACTGAGAAGAACAAGGCCTCAATGCCTGATATTGCTGCTAAGGAAGATGAAGAAAGGCAGATCTTAAGGAAGCTCAAACCCAAGATTCCAGACCACAACGATGCTCATCCAGTGGCTGATAATATGAAGCTTAGGAAGGATGCAGGGCTCAGGCAGTGGAGATTGTCAGATCCATATGCCACCAGGAGAAGGACTGTTGTAGATTACAAGTTCCACACCAAGGAGCAGCAGGACTTCTATGAGACCATCTTGTTGTACAAGAAGCCCATAGTGTGTGATATGAGGTGGGTCGACTGGACCTACATGAAGGAAATGAAGAACACTATCCTGGAGTGCAAGACAGTTTCATTGCTTGTGGAGTTGCAGATTTTGTTGGGCAGAAGCTCACCAACTGGAATGATGAGCTTATTATGCAATTCTACTCCACAGCACATTTCTATCCAGATGGCAGGATAGTCTGGATGTCTGAAGGAACAAGATACCAGTCAACCATTGAGGATTGGGCAAATCTGATCAATGCCCCAAAGGAGAGTGAAGATGACTTGGATATCTATGCCAAGAAGAAAATGGATCATAACTCAATGTCACATATGTATAAGGAGATCCCTGATGAAGCACTTGAGACTTTCAAGTTTGGATCAGTTCATTTTCTTCTGTCAGGGCTGCCTACGATCAACTGGATCCTAAGGCACACTCTTTTGCCCAAATCAGGTGACCACAACATGATCAGAGGGCATGCAATTAACTTGCTTCACATTTTTGATGTGCTTCAGAAATTCAAGGTCATGAGTCTTATGGTTGAAACAATCAGGAGGACTGCAGCAGATCAGAAGAGGAGTTGTGGATATGCCCCACAGATTCAGGAGTTGATTAACTCAAAGATGGACACAGGAAAATATCAGTTGGATAAGGAACACTTTGCTCTCTATCCAGAGTTTGAGGACAATCAAGTTGTCATGAATGAGAATGAACCATCATCAGTACAAGCTCAAGAGAAGAAGGAGAAGGCAAGGAAAGAGAAGGCTGCCAAGATGCCAACTCAAGCAGAGGCATCTGAGTACTTTTTGAAGAACAAGCAGGAGCAGCTTGGTTACTTGATAGCATCAACATTGAGGATTGAGAAGGGGTTGGCCACCCTAAATCAAAACCAGGAGAGCTTGGAAAGAATCATGGAACAAAAATTCTATGATCTTGATGTCAAAGTAACTGAGATTCAGTCAGTTGTGGAGCAGCTACAGGATGACATGAAGGAGAGGAAGGGCAGGACAACAACAGATGCATTTGCCAGAGTGCCTAGAGCTCAGAGGTCAGCTGCAGTGCCTGTGACAGACACAAGAGCCACATCATCTGCACCAGCTACAGCTCCTACAGCTCCAGTGCAACCAGCTCCAGCACCAACTCCTCCAGCTCCATCCACATCAACTGAAGTCTTCGTCCAAGGAGCCATCTCTACACCACCACCAAAATACCAAGCCTGAGAGACGATATAGTCCTATGCATTTTCTATGAACTTTTTGGTAACTTGTTGCCAAAGGGGGAGAAAAATTTATAGATCATAGGCTTCGAGAGAGAGATTTGCTGCTTTTTGTTCTCTCTTGTCTTCTTGGTTGAAACTTGTTGCTTTTCATTGCTTGAGATACTATGCAATTACCTGTGAGACATTGATGATCATGTGTTTGATCATAAGCTACACTTATGCTTGTTACATGTTATTATCTTACTTATCCTTATATGATCATTCACTTTGCTTGGTGATGAGTGCATGTATTCAATCTTTATTATTTTGAGCGCTCCACCAAGATGTATGTGACATGGAAGAGTAACCCATGAGCCTAATTCCTTGTGCATTTGTAGTCCAAAGCAAATCTTAAACTATGCACAAATTTAGGGGGAGCTCTTGCTTATCACATACTTCTCAAAGCTTATTTATGTTTTTTCAATCTTATTATCATTTGTCGAAGCTTTGATCTATATGTTGTCATCAATTACCAGAAAGGGGGAGATTGAAAGTGCAACTATCCCTATGTGGTTTTGGTAATTCATAACATATAGCTCATTGAGCTAATGCTATTCCAAGACTATTATTTCAGAAAAGCTCAATGAATGGCATGGCATGGATGATGAAAGTGGATCCCTCAAAATATCAAGGACAAAGGATTGGCTCAAGCTCAAAAGCTCAAGACTCTATATTTTACATTTTAGTGATCCAAGATCACATTGAGTCTATAGGAAAAGCCAATACTATTAAGGAGGGATGAGGTGTTGCTTAATGAGCCTCTTGCTTCATATGCTTAGTGATATGCTCCAAAACCCTCCACTACTTTCTCACATCCACATATGACCTAAACCTAAAGACAAAATCGGTCATATCGATTCTTTCTATCCGGCGCCACCGAGTTCAAATGTCATAGCCACTGCCACAAACCCTAGGCAAATCGTCTCACCGATAGGGATCTCGGTCTCACTGAGATGGGATTGTAATCTCTCGCTTCCCTTCGTAACGCTTCGGTCAACCAAGTGAGCGATCAGTCCCACCGAGATTGCAATGTAAACTCTCTGTCTTTCGTAACATTTCGTCCCACCAAAAGAGCTTAATCGGTCCCACCGAGTTTACTCCGACCAACTCTCCGTTAGCTAATTACCAAAATCGGTCTCACCGAGTTTGTGTAATCGGTCTCACCGAGATTATGTTATGCCCTAACCCTAATCATATCGGTCCTACCGAGTTGCATTTCGTCCCACCGAAAATCCTAACGGTCACTAGGTTTACTAAATCGGTTTGACCGAGTTTGATGATTCGGTCCAACCGAGTTTGGTAAATTGTGTGTAACGGTTAGATTTTGTGTGGAGGCTATATATACCCCTCCACCTCCGCTTCATTCGTGGAGAGAGCCATCAGAACAAACCTACACTTCCAACTTACCAGTTCTGAGAGAGAACCACCTACTCATGTGTTGAGGCCAAGATATTCCATTCCTACCATATGAATCTTGATCTCTAGCCTTCCCCAAGTTGCTTTCCACTCAAATGTTCTTTCCACCAGATCCAAATCCTATGAGAGAGAGTTGACTGTTGGGGAGACTATCATTTGAAGCACAAGAGCAAGGAGTTCATCATCAACGCACCATTTGTTACTTCTTGGAGAGTGGTGTCTCCTAGATTGGCTAGGTGTCACTTGGGAGCCTCCGACAAGATTGTGGAGTTGAACCAAGGAGTTTGTAAGGGCAAGGAGATCGCCTACTGTGAAGATCTACCGCTAGTGAGGCAAGTCCTTCGTGGGCGACGGCCATGGTGAGATAGACAAGGTTGCTTCTTCGTGGACCCTTCATGGGTGGAGCCTCCGTGGACTCACAAGAACTGCTACCCTTCGTGGGTTGAAGTCTCCATCAACGTGATGTACGATAGCACCACCTATCGGAACCACGCACAAAACATCCGTGTTCCAATTGCGCTTGAATTCTCCAAACCCTTCCCTTTACATTCTTGCAAGTCTGTATGCTTTAATTTCCGCTGCTCATATACTCTTTGCATGCTTGCTTGAATTGTGTGATGATTGATTGACTTGCCAAAGATTGCTAAAATCTGCCAAACTCTAAAATTGGGAAAAGGTTAAGTTTTTAATTGGTCAAGTAGTCTAATCACCCCCTCTAGACATACTTCAAGGTCCTACACCGTGAACCTCAGACTTCTCTATGCGTAAGCATCCATCGCGGCGCTTCCCCTGCCCGTCCGTCCCCTTCCTAGGCTCGCCGCTGTCCACCGCCCTGGTGCTCTCGGCGCGGCGTGGTCAATGTGGTCAAGGAACGGCTTCCATCTGACGTGGATCAGACGTGGAGAGGCCGACACTGGGTCCACGGCCGCAGCAAGGAAGTGCCTTATTACGCAAAATAATTATTCCTCCACCTCACAGCGGGACCCACCGGACGGGCCACAGATTTCGCGAAAAAATGTTTCTCGATCGCCGGGACCCACTACCACATCTTCGACGCAAGGAAGTGCGTCCGCAAAAAACGACGGTTCTCGATCGCGGGACCCACCACTACATCTTCGCACGCAAGGAAGTGTGTCCGCAAAACAAAACACCGCTTCGACTGCCGGGACCCACCAGCTACATCTTCGCAGTAAGGAAGTGCTCGGATACCGGACCCACCTGGTCGAAGCGCATATAGCGTTGTTATTCTGGTCGACGGTACGCACATACCGGTCGATGTAGAGGCGCCGCACGTGTCGAGTATAGGCGCCGCACGTAGCATGTACACGCACGTACAGCGCGAGGGTGCAAGAAAGAAAATACGCCACGCACGCATACGAGCAGTGGTCTCAACGCCTACCACGACACGCACATGGCTGGCCTGAACGAAGAAACAGCGCCGCCATCGTGTTCATGGGGAGCCAACCGCCGGGTCGGAACGGAATGCGTGGTCGTGTTCATCGGGGACTTGGACGGAATAGGCGGCGGAACGAGGCTCGCGCATCGAAACGGAGGAAACGGACTTCCTACGCTCTAACGGGTCCCGTTGATCGGAGGGTGTGGCGATCGCAAAACGGAGGAAACGGACCTCCTACCACGTAAACGGGGTCCTGTTGATCGGAGGGGTGGCGCATCAGAATGGAGGAAACGGACCTCCCACGGTCGAAACGGGTCCCGTTGATCGGGAGGGTGTGGCGATCGCAAAACGGATTTAAACGGACCTCCTACGGTCAAACGGGGTCCTGCTCATCGGAGGGTGTGGCGATCGCAAAATGAGACTCCACGGATACCGCTCATCTCCACCGCCGACCTCCTCCAGCCTCCACGGCCCCTGCTCATCCAGCCTCCACCGCCGCTACTCCACCGGCCATCGCTCAACCACCCTCCACGGCACCCTCCACCGCCCAATCGCTCATCCAGCCCTCCACACCACGGGTCCCGCTCAACCACCCTCCACAGCCCACCCCTCCACCGCTCACCGCTCATCCAGCCCTCCACACCACGGGTCCTATTCATCCGAGGCAACGCACCGCCATCGCTCATCCAACCCCCGCAATGCTCATCGTTCATCCAATCGATCGGGTTTCGCTTAATAGAAGCAGCGGCGAATCACTCCATCGGGTTCAGCTAATACCATCGATCAATCGCCAAGTTCAAGAACGCGTAGTCGCAGGCAATCGCCGGGTTCGCTAGAGCCCAACGCCGCCGGGTTCGGTTAGAGCCAACGCCGCACACACGCTGCAGACGACGAGAACGCGATCGCTTCCCCCGACCTCCCATCGTAACCGCAACTCCCCAAATTTTCCTCCCTCGCTTCAACCACGGTTTTTTTTCCGCCATGGACGGCCCAAAGAATGTCATGCAGCTACATCTCCGCCCGCCAGACGAAAAGACCATTTTCTCGTCATGATTTTTTGTCATAGAAGTAGGAGGCCACCACATCTATGATGATACCGGTTTTGTCACAATTATCGCCATAGAAGTGTCATATGTATGACAGAAAAAAATTGCTCGCCCAAAATGTCACGGATGTGTCTTTTTTGTAGTGTAGATATACCCATATCCGCTTAAATCATCTGTGAAGGTGAGAAAATAACGATATCCGCCATTTAGCCTCAACATTCATTGGACCACATACATCTCGTATGTATGATCTCCAACAAATTTGTTGTCTTCCATTGTACCGAGAACGGCGCTTTAGTC